>VDFB02295063.1:0-68866 GCA_007258455.2 Sequoia sempervirens
CTACTCTAATACCATTTGTTAGAGTTTGTGGGCAAGAACTTATCAATTAAATGAAAAAAAAAATGAATACACAACAAAGTTAATACAAGAAAATTATGGACAACAAGAAAACACAAAAAATTAATGCGGTTCGCCCACATCCAAGCTACATCCACCAATAGAGAGTCCAAAATATATTAATCTTCTACCAAATAACATTTACAAAAACATGCAACAACTACTACAACTTGCAACAACATTTTACCACATTTTTCACTGTTGTTTTTTACATAGCCTTTGTTGCATGTACCTATAGCTTCTCGTGTTTTTCCAGCCACTAATTTGCAACTAACTACTCACATTTTTCATGCCCAACAACCATGAAAAACCAAAAACACATGTTTATATACCTTCCCATGCACGTACAATCCTTTGGAATCTAAAACATAATTGATCATTTTCATTAATGCAACCAATAACTCTTTTCTTTTGGGCAGTTACATAAACTATTTTTAATCGTTCATATAATTGTATTTTGAATATTTGTAACTATTCATTTCCAACATTTACTATTTGTAACTATATATTTAAATACAAAAGTGTAGCAATTATTAATAAAATAATGGTGAATTTTTTGCATCTGAGTCTAATTGGTCTCCAAAATACAACAAAGAGAGGAGAAAAGACAAGAAAAGAAGATAGAGATGAGAAAAGTACAAAAAGTATATTAATAAAAATAACTAGAATCTCCAAAAGAGAGTTGTCAAACAAAGGAGGGTCATGAAATGTAATTATAAAAAGAACCTCCATTGGAAGATTGAGAGAAGAGGGAAAATTGGAAAACTTTCCATGGAAAAGGGTATATAAATTTATTTGTAAAGTAAGAAAATGTTTTAAGACCCCAAATGTATTGAGGGGATTATAAAGAGGAATGGTTTTTCTAAAGCAACATTGTCAAAGGAATGCTAACCTACAAGAACTATTGTAATTGTTGTAGATAACATTTTATTATGCAAGTTATTTGCTACCACATGCAATCAATAAATTGATAAAGGATTTAAGTTTCATTTTGTAGGTTAACTTATGTGTGTGCAAAAATTTGTAGGATGCAAGATTAGGTATTTTTAATTAAAATTCCTAATCTTGATTGTGTCACAAAATTATATAGGAAGTAAATGGTAACCATATTTATAGATTTGAGATGGGTGTAGTATTATATTTCTATCTTGTGATTCACCCTAGATATATTAGTCTTTTTCATTCCAAAATTATAGAAAAAAAACTAATGTCCATGTATTCACATGAAATAGTTTCCCTTAATTTATTTTTAATTAGTAATTAATATTTAATTATTATTATTATTATTATTATTTGGCAAATCGCTACCAAAGAGGGTAGCACTCATTTTCATTCAAAGATCAAAAACCATTCCAACCATTTGTCACAAAGAATTCGTGAGAATTTCTATGAAATCACGCTCAGTCACAATGATCCTATTGATTTGGGCCTCTGGCAGTACATTACATTATTTGCTAATACTCCGAAAAAAGCTTACGTGGAAATCTACCAACACCTCTTTGTTGCCACTCGCTTGCTCCTGGCCAAATAAAAAAACTAGCAACTTCCCAACATGTAGGTGATCATCCTACAGGTAATGCTCTACAAAATTTTGCTTCACAGTCGCCAGCATTACATCCAACGATTCTCGGATGTCTTCACCATTTAGTAGTTGCAAACCACATGAAACTCCAATACCTCACTACACACCTTCCCCTAGCTTATTGCTACAACCCGAACTTGGCTGCAAGAGCACGGCTACCCAAGATGCCATGTTGAACCCCTGGTTAAAGCCCGACCCCAAGGAAGAGAACCAGTGAAGGATAAGAAGAAAGCAAATTGCAACAACACAACATAAAGACATCTGTAGAGTGAGTTGCTTTGTCAAGGAAACATGCGCCCTTGTGCACACAACTGCTCAACTAGTTGAATCTTTGTTCAAAAGCCTTGCATCATGTGGCCAAAACCCAATGTTATTTGAAGCCTTTGCTTGCATAGGTTGTTCAACACCAACATTTGCTAGATAGTCTGCTAAGCTGTTAGCTTCTCTATAAACGTGGCGGATAGAAAAGTTCCCAATTGAGCAAATAATGGCCCCATTCGGTTTAGCCAACTTTGAATTTTCCAATTCAGTGCCTTTTGAGTGGACGCAACCCTCACAATGTTTTTTGAGTCACCTTCTATGTCAATGTCCTTCAGACTCTTGTCAACACAAAATTTTAGGCCTTCAAGCAACCCTTCAGCCTCTGCTTCATTGTTTGTGCCAATTGGCAACTTTAAAGATGCTGCCCAAACCAAACCACTAGACAAATTCCACACTGCAAAAGCTGCCCCTGAGGGACTCGGGTTACCCCTAGAGGCCCCATCAAAATTTAGCTTTAGTCTACCCCTTGGGGGCAATTCCCACTTGGTGCTTTTCCTCTAAGAGTTATCTTTCATGAGAGATCCCTTCGATGATTTTATCAAGGTTCATTGCTTTAGCATTGCTTTGTCCCAAGCTGAAAAGAACTTGAATTTTTTGTTTGAAGCTTTTGTATTGAAATGATCACACACCCCATTCTCTATTTTGGAGATTACCGATGCAGGAGGCAGGTTTTTCTCATTGAAAATTCTCATGTTCCTCTCTCGCCAAAAGTGACAAATAACCATTGTTGGCACTTCCAACCACAGACCTACCAGAGCCAAGCTCTTTCCTAGATACAACCAGGACAAAAAGATCTCTTTTAATTTTTTCTGGAGAGGACCCTGCTAGTTCAACTTCCTCCAAAAATAACTCCAACACACTTGTGCATATGGGCATTCTACTAAAAGATAGTTAGTAGTTTCCTCGTTATTTTTACACAAAACAAATCTATAAGGGCCCTGGAAACCCAATCAATTAACGGTTCACCTATTAGGATTTGCCCATGAAGAGTTGTCTAGGCAAAAGCTCCAACTTTAGTAAAAAAAAATTTACCCCAATGCAGCTTGCTCAGCCACCCCAGCTCCACTATTTCACGAGCAAGAACCTCATAGCCAATTTTTACCGAATATGATCCAGATTTTTCCGCACACCATTTTATCTTGTCAAGTTCATTTTAAAAGAATAAACGCCTATTTTTTAGAGTTTCCTCGAGGGAATTTTGTTGTTTTGGCGACATGGAAAGATCTTTCCATACATATTATTTCCTATTGTTTTCCATGTGGATTGTAACATAGTCACAGAGCTTCTCCCCCAGGACCGTAGTTGCCAGCCTGGAGGCTTCCACCATTCCAAGAAGATTGACTAATGGCTCATAGTCATTCCACGAGTCAAGCCAAAATGAGGTTTTCCTTCCATCATTGATTGACCATGCCAAATGATCCATTATAAGTGGCCTACTTTCCATCATAAAATTCCACAATGTCGAGCCTCTACATGGGTTTGCAATAGTTAGATGCGTTCCTCTTCTGGAGAGTCAAGATATTTTTCCCTCAACAGTTCCCCCATTGAGCTTTCGGCTGCACAAACATATTTCAAACCATTTTAGCACCTAGTGATTTGTTCTATAGTGACAAATTCTTCACTCCAGCACCCCCATCTAACTTCGATCGTTGCACCTTTTCCTAGCTAATAAGAGGTATCATGTGATGCTCTTGGTTGCCTTTCCATAGCATTTTTCGTTACAAGCCCACCAACCTTTGTTTTTCCTTCTTAGTTAAGGCCATACAAGCCATTGTGTAAATCAAAATTCCTGCTAAGACCGATTTTAGAAGTGTTAGCCTGCTTGTGAATGAGAGCCAGTGACCACACCAGTTTCCAATTGTTTTTTTGCACTTTTGTATCATTTCCTCCCACAACTCTATTTTTGAAGGGCCAATGAAAAGCAGAACCCCCAAGTACTTTAATGGCAATGTACCTTTGTTAAAGTTGAGGGTGATCTAGATCTCCTTTTGCATCCTTTTACCAACGTTGATGAACAAAATACTCGACTTATCAACATTCACCTCCCGCCCCAACTCCTTTCCAAACAGGTCAATTGTCTGTCGCATCAGCCCAGCTCCCTTGCAGAGCCTTCGCCATAAAGAAGGGTGTCATATGTAAAATGTTCATGTGTTATTGTGGGGAAGGAATTTGTGATTTTGATGCCTCTCTAGATCTTACGATTGCATAGACTTGTGATTAGACAACTGCTCAAGCACATCGACAAGAATGACAAAGAGGAACGTGAACACTGGATCCCCCTGCTACAAACCCCTGCCTCCCTGGAAGAAGCCTCAGGGATTACCATTGATTAAAATTGAGTAGCACAGTGAAGAAATACAACTGAATTTCCATTTCAACCAGTCCTCCTCAAAACCCATCTTTTCCCTGATTTCAATTAGAAAATGCCACTGCACTCTATCATAGGCTTTACTTAGGTCAAGTTTAACTATCATTCCTCTGCGTCCTATAGATTTCAGAGAATGGATCATCTCTTGTGCACAATCACTATTGGACCATCGGTTATGTTCCTGCCAAGCATGAACTTGCTTTGTTCCTTTGAAATGATTTTCAACAGAATTTTCTTCAATCTATTCGCCATTACCTTGGTTATTATCTTGTAGATCGAATTGCATAATGAAATTGGTTTGTAGTCCAAGAAGTCCTTGCAATTATCTTTCTTTGGGATAAGAGAGATATTAGTACTGTTGAAGTCTTTCAAAATAGTCTTTTTCCTTCGCGACTCCACCACACTTGTTATCTCCTCTCCCATAAAGTCCCAAGAGAATTGGTAAAACAAGGCATTGAAACCATCAGGCCCCTGGGCCTTTTTTGGTTTCATTTCAAACAAAGCCATCCTTACTCCCTCCATTTTTTTACGCTCAAAGAGTACTACATTGTCCTCTGCTATGACTTTTTGTTGTATATTGTTAAAAAGATTGAAATTGATAGGTTTGACCGAATTTAAACCTCCTAGTAGGCCCTCAAAGTAGGCCACTCCAAGCCGTTGGATTTCTCTTTCCTCAACTACAATGTTCCCCATCTCATCTTTCGCCTGCATAATTCTATTCCAACTACGCCTATTCTTTGTAGAGTTATAAAAGTAGCTAGTATTTAAATCTCCATCCAACCAAGGTTCCTACGATTTGGTCTTCCAGTATGTCTCTTCACGGGCCAAAACTTCATTGTACTCTGCCATGAGCCTTTTCTCCTCCTCGAATTCCTCAAACTTCATTCCATCTTTTAGAATATTTTCACCTAAAACATCCAATTCTCCCTCCAACCTAAATTTCTCCTCAAATATATTTTTGAAGACATTTGCATTCTAGCTTTTAAGTCTTTCTTTCATTTTTAACAGTTTCTTTTGGAATAGGAACATCTCGGTTCCCTAAATTTGCAACAGTTCCTCCCACTAATCTTTATTGTGTCCCACAAACCTTCATGCCTTAACCACATTTTCTCAAACCTATATTGACCTTTGGTTGGTTTTGAGTTAAGGCATAGGAAGAGTTCCACTGGGAAGTGATCAAATATAAAGTTTTCCCTAATCGTTGCTCTTGGAGGTACATTTTCTTGCACCCAATCTTCTAAGATTAAAAACCTGTCCAGCCTTTCTATGATGTTGGTAAAACCCCTTTGCCTATTGGTCCAGGTATAGATACCATTTACAGTTTTTATATCAATCAATTTATTATTTTCCACAAATTTTGTAAAGTCTTTTTGTGTTTGGTTACCCTCCTACACCCCTCACTTTTTTCACACAAATCCAATATTGCATTAAAGTCTTCGCCTAAAATCAATTTCTCTTGCCTTGTCATCGGGCTTAATTCCTCCCATACTTTCAATTTGTCCTCACTTTATATTGGACCATAAACATTGAAGATTGTGAAAACAAAGGCTGTGGGGAGGACTTTTACCTTTAGTTTCATCCAATGTTGTTTTGAAGCTTCCAGGGAAACATCTAAAATGACAGGATTCCATAGGGCACCTAGGCCCCCTTAGGCCCTTCAACATCCATGAAAGTACCTTTCAACTTTTTGCAAGATTTTAGGAAATTTTCTTTTTTTGAACCTACCAGCTTTGTCTCTTGAAGAAGCCAAATGTTTTCTTTTTGAACTTCCAACTAGCATTTCACCAGTCGCCGCTTGATAGGGGCATTTAGACCCCTAACATTCCAAATGGTGACCATCTTCCTCCAAGCGTCATGTATGTTTTAATCAATGGTTATTTGCCTCTTAAAACTTCCTCCTCCCTTTTCTTCTTGTTGGTCTTCCTGCCCACCCTTCCTGCAGAGACCGCTTTGACTGACTGCACAATATGCCTCTCTTCAAAGATATCTATCCCATCCTTGTCCGCTTGTGAAGAAGCATTTTCATGAGTTTCTTTGTCCCAGCCTGCTACGTATTCTATTAATTGGAGTTGTTGTTCATCCTCCTGAATTGCAATTTCCCCTTCTTCACATTGTTCAAGAGGGCCTGCGCCTTCCACTTTCGCTTGGTTGGCCACGACTAACGCCCAATCCTTTGTTTTCCTATCTTCCTCGATCGATTTCTCAACCGCGTCCTTGGTTGTTTCAACCTTTTTGCTTTGTTTTTGCCTATAAACTTCTCTAGATTTTTTCGGTAACCTTTTGCAATCTTTAATATTATGGTTTCTCCTCCTCTAATTTAAA
This sequence comes from Sequoia sempervirens, assembly GCA_007258455.2. Lineage (NCBI taxonomy): Eukaryota > Viridiplantae > Streptophyta > Pinopsida > Cupressales > Cupressaceae > Sequoia > Sequoia sempervirens. The sequence goes on from VDFB02295063.1 coordinate 6,651, forward strand.
TAGTAAAGACTTGCCTTTCTATTTCTAGCAATTGAGACCATGTATTGTTGTCATAGACCAAGGTTATTTCCTCTAGAATTTCTAGCAATTGAGACCATATATTGTTGTCATAGACCAAGGTTATTTCCTCTAGAATTTCTTTTATTGCTAGGATTCTTATTCTTGCAAAGATCAAAGTTTCAACAGGTCAACCTCCAACATTATGCCCAAAGCATCTCCTATCTTTGTTAAGCAAGTTCCTAACCAGTATTCAAAAGGTAAATTATACAATCTCACCCATTTTAGCCCATCTTGTGGATTACAGTCCAACGGATTGCATTTTGGCCCATCTTGTGGATTACAGTTCAATGGATTGAAGTTTCTTTCCCAGCATTGCAAATACAAATGTGAGTTTCCAAATTTCCAATCCACTTTGTTAATTATTTCTTGCTGCTTTTCTTCATTCTCTAGGACTGCTACAAAAAAGCCTTTGGGCATAAAGTTTATTATTGGATCGGTATTCCAGTTATCAACCACCCATTTTCCTATCTCTTTTTGGGTAAATCTCTTTCCAAGGAACCGACCAATACCTGCTTACTTCACAAAGACATATGTGTCCTCTGAAACAATTTCAGAGAGGTTTATTACAATCTTTTATGCCTTTCTTTTAGCCTGTGAATTTGCCTGCCCACCCAAACCTTCTGGATTTTCCTCTAGGTTGGCTCCATCCGCCCGTCTTGCAACTTTCACATTCTCCTCCATCTTCACATTCCAATTAATATTTAATTATTATACTATAAAAGTTGTTTCTTAAATATTCATTTTCATTATCATCAATTTATTAAAAAAATATTTTGGAAATGAATGTGATTGTGATGAAGATAAAATGTTTAGGACATAAGTGATTATAAGTTTATATGCACGAAGATATTTGACTTATTAGAAGGTACCCCTTAATTCTTGAAATAAAATTGAAAGAAATCAATAATTTGTGAAAAAAAATTGAGATGTGTATCCTCCAACAATAAAACTTCAATTGATTATATAAAAAATATAAATATAAATATTTAATAATATCATTAAAAAATAAATATTTAAAACATAAAATAAACAAGAAAGAAACATTTTTAATAAACATAAAGATCTTAATATTCAATATTAAGAAATAGAAATGAAAATGAAATTATTATTTAATATATAAATAAAATACAAAGTTTAACATAAATGAATCCCTAACACATACCATCTCAAAGAAATTAGATGATTTAATTTAATTACTCCTTAATTCTTTGAAATATGATGTTTAATTGTTGTCTCTCAATTAAGAAAGAATCTTATCCTAAGAGTTTGGGGTCTAATTGTTGTCTATCAATCGAAGAAAGAATCTTATCCTAAAAGTTTGGTCTTGAAATATGGTGTCTAGTTGTTATTTTTCAAACAAGAATGTTATTCACCAGTGTGGTCTTTCAACCAGGTGGGAAAGATCGGATACCCTTCCATATACGCTCATTTGATTTGAATGAGGGTTCAATCTGTCCTTTGAAAAATAAACCATCTAATGGTTGGGTACTATTTCAATCAAAATAATTTAACGTTTAATGACAGTCTTTCACAAAAAAGACAAAGAATGGGTGCTGCTTAACAGTTTAGTCCTTTCATGAGAAAAGAATAAACGTTATTTAATGGTCATCGTGCAACGAAGAAAGACTAGATATTTCAATGTGTGAAAATAAACAGTTTTAGTCAGAATTGCTATAAATAGAGGTGTGGACAAGTTACATCTGTTGTGCGGATTTGTATTAATAAAATATTCAGTGAGAAAATATTCCTCAAGATTTGATTGTCAGGAATTCAATCAAGGAAAATATTTTTTACTAATTTCATCAGAATATTCAGGCTGCTCCTTTCCCCTTCTGCCGGTTTGCAAATAGCAATGCACTCCCACTAAACAGGGTTGCAATAAGTAAAAATCTCTCCTCACTAAGTTATCGTTTTTAGAAAGAGACAAAAACAAAAAAGACAAAAACAAATATAAATAAAAACCTTTCTTCCTGGTTAGATTAAGGTCTGAAACTCCACAGATGAATTCCTGTGTCGATTGCGCAACCCGCCACGTGTTCATCGTCTGCCACCAGATCAAACACCTCACCCATCCACTCGTCCAAGCGGTAAAGACGCACACCACTCTTAGCATCCCAAGCGTGCACCGCCCCTTCAATGCAAAGAAACGCCTGTCTCGTATTTAAAGCCCCGAGAACCCTCACTCTATTACGTTGATTGCTATTGTTATTACCACCACTACTTCTGCTGGTGCTGGTAGTGGAGTTGGTAGAATTGTCATCTGTTGCGGCGGCTTCGGCGAAGGAAAAGGCCCAACTATCTTCAAAATCAGTAATTCGACGAATTCTTGCGGCGCCGTCATCTGACGCAGTCAAGAACCAGTCATTATTTGCGTCTACGCTTTCCACTATAAACTGTTGTTCCTCCACAGCAATTTCCTCTCTCCTAAAGGAAACTCCATAACTCTCCAGGTCGAATACTGTTACCTTGAACCGCGTTGCAGTGAGAAGAATTCCATCTCTGTTAACTCTCACGCGCCCAATGCGCTCCGTTTGTTCCGTCAACAGACGCCATCCTCTCAGTGCCTCCGGATCGGTAATATCTCCGGCATTAAACACTAATTGCTCTGTCACGGCATCCCAAATATGACAGGCATGACCGGGGATACCAGCATACAAGCCCACCCAGAACTTCTCCGAGCCGGTAAAGTCCACCAGCGTGCCGTCGTTCACAAGGTTGCCCGCATGCGCGCGCCGGACGAGCCCGGTCAAAACTTCCCCAACAAATACACTTCCGTCAAATGACGCGAAAACAACTCTATCATCGTTCATAACAATTCCCGAAATGGCCCTAGACAACGGCCCCAGACGATTCTCGTGAGGGGGCTTCATTGTATTAACACATTCTTTGCTCGTCAGGCTAAATATGCGTACGGCCCCGTCAAAAAAACCGACGGCCAAATATTCTGGCGACAAAGTCAGGCACCGACAAACGGCTCCGGCACCGTTGCCGCTTGAATCGCTGGACACTTCGTATTCAATCAGAGTGTATTTAGATCGGTTGTGACGGAAGTTGGATGCCGTCAAGTGAAGGCGAATGTATTCGTCACGCCAAGATTGTGGTCTTCGTGTTGTTTGTGATGAGTCCCATACATTTTGCGCGAGGACCTCCCACAGAATTTCCGAATGGGAAACAGTCCGCCAGGTGGAGCACACCTGCAGACAGTAAATAATAACTGGAATTAGATTGAGTATTTCGATCGCTGGTATTCCCAGATAACGACACAACTAAATCCAAGCTAAAACCCTTATTTTCCATTTGATTCCTTGTGTGTTATACAGACGAAGAGTAGACACTGGACGAGGAGACTCCGGCGTACGATGAGGGACAAAATGTGTCATATCTATACGCATCGTACGGCCAATAGTCTTAACAAGCTTCTCAACACTGCAGAGAAAGAAGAAAATGAACGGATCCATGTCCGGATCCGTTATACCATTGACTGTTTAGTCCCGTGGACATTATTAAAAACATATATTCATTCATTATCGCTTTATTCTACTCATGACTGCGCATTCGCGGAGTAAAACCTTCCTCCACTGGTACTCTTTCCGCGCCAGATACTGTAATTTCTGAGGGAAACTTAGAGAACAGGAAGAACATGACAACGAGGAAGAAGATAAACTAGGCCCTAGCAAGGGCAAAAAGATAGAAGCAATCCCTTATTGTAAAAAGGCATAGCTAGCCTGGACTAAATAAAATCTGCAACTGACAGCCCACCGGCTTAAAATTAACCAATAACAGAAAAGTACTTCTGGCAGATAAACGAATCGCTAACTTTGCAAGCCACCGGAGCTTTTTCTATTTCTAAAAATTTAGCGCCATTGCAGCAATTTGCGATGGAGTTAAAGCGGCTATAATGTAAAAGATCTTATCAAACTACACCGATCTTGGCCAAAATTCCCCTTCGCTCTTCAGATTTTAAACTAGAAAATTTTCAGCCGAGATTTTTCTTAGGTTTTCAATATTTAGAGAACTCAGATATTTTTCTTAGGCTTCCAAAATTCAAACCAAATTCACCATTACATTGGAACAAACACACATCCTTACTGCCATATTTTAAAGCTAAGCAATCTAAAAAAGGATTTTATAAAAGCACAGTCAAATTTAAGCTCAAAAGGAATATTTAACTATTTATAAAAGACAATCCGAGAGAAAAGAAATGAAACCTGAAACACGGTCACAAGGGCAGGTGCAGCAGCCAGCGCTCCCCCGCCTTGAGCAGCCGCCAGAGCCACTTTCCGTGCCACCGCCTCCACAAACGGCTCAGGCCATACACGGACGTCATTATCCTCCTCAGCCAAAGCTTCTACCTCATCTGACTGTGTCCTTAAGCTCCTAGATGCAGAAGAAGATGAAGATTCCCCCTCCTGAGAATTATGTCTGCGTCGCCCCAAATGAGGCTGAGCAGAAGAAGCCCCTCTTCTTTCAGATGGACCAGACATTTACAAAACACTGCAACACTACACAAACCACTCCTCTTCTCTGTGGCCCTCCGTACCCTGAAGGTGAATAACGATGCCGGTAGTTACGGGAAAGCTAGGCAACTAAATAGCGAAAATCACGAGGAGGGGAAAAAATTTTAACGTTGTCACTGGGCGGCGACGGCGCGGGCGGACCGTAATAGGACCGCCGGTCGAGGCAAGCTCGCTTCCCTATTAAGCACTAATTTTGCATTGGACTAGCCGTCGGGGCAAGAGTAAAACCCCCTCAACCCCCTCAGTTCCCCCGCTAAGGCCAAAGAACGTCCGTCATTCTATTTAATTTAAGTATCTTATTACTGCGTCTCCCAAGTCCAACGGAGCTTTTGTGTTTAGGCCATGGTCATTGGGCATGCATGTCCTTGGACAGTACTTTGTCTTTTGAGTCACAATTCCATTTGGCCTGCAGTGGTAGATGAGACATTTGATTGCACTGCAAGTATCATTGTCTTTAACACGCGTTAAAAGCAATTTCCTTTATTTATTTGTTGCTTGTGTTGAATGAGCTGTCGGTGTTTTGACCAATATCTGATTGCGCTTGTTTGTGTCCAATTATTCATTTAATCCGACTTAGATTACATGTGCGGAATTCCTCCCAATTAAATCATTTCGTTCACGACGGTGTAGATTCGTGCCTAGCTATTTGGAATGAATATACATCGTTTAGGTTGTTGTAGACTGTACAGTTCATAATTGTTGCCGGTTTACATTATTCTTATTTTTATTTTTATGTTTAAACCGTAAACAGTCCCCAAAAATACAGCCAAATTTAGAATTTTGAAATCAGATGATCAGGGCCTGTATAGGACTGTTGGCTTGATTTTTCTTGCTGCATTAGTTTCTTTAGTTTTCGAGGCTATATGATGTTGGACGCAGCTAATCTCCCGACAAAACGCACCGCGTATAGGCATGTAACACACCAAAAACACATAAAAACATACATAACATGATGGAACAGTGTAGTGCGGGGCCTGCCAAAGGGGATAAAAGTGATGAAACCGCAGACAGGAGCAAACGTTACAGCGATGGAAGGGAGCCCATAACGGCGCCGTCAGGTCAGTTTTCCCACCTTTTGTTGGCCATGACGTTGGGGTGGGAGTTGGACCATAAAATTGGGCCCTGTGGCTTGCGTGAGAAGCTATCGTTTTAGTGAATTTATGTGTTGGCATGGGAATCTGAGGCGGATGTGTGCAAGACCTGCGTTGAAAACAACTGTAAGAAGAATTGATTTTCAAAAAAGAAGGCGAAAAACAATTTGTGTTGTGAGCGTTTTCAATCTGCATGTTGAAAGTTAAAGGTTCGAGTGCACATGGAGGAGTTGGAGGAGAAAACGACCAAATCGAGGTGAGGGGTGACTAACCACTTGGGTTGAGAGGGTTTTACAACACTATGTGGGTTGCTTGTTTCTTATCACCTAGGGTTTTCCAACATGGAATTTTACAAAACTGAATGAATGTCTTGAAAAGCTTTTGCAATTTAGATAGTACGAATGTATTGAAAGGCCCCTTAAAAATTTATAAGGACTCTTAATTTGAGTAAAAATTGCATTTAAATTTCCTCATGATTGAAAAAAAAAAAGTGCACAAAATTATTGTAAATTGTAAAACACAATGTGGGTTGTCAGTTATTTGAATATGCATGTTTAAATGTAAAGGGTTGTTTCACGAGGAGGAGTTGCAGGTGAGGGATACATAAAACTAACCAAATTGAGCTGAAGGGTGACTAACCAATTGGGTTGTTACGTGCAGAGGGTTTTACAACACTATTTGGTTTGCTTGCTTCTTAACACCTAGGGTTTTGCAACATGGAATTTTACAAAATAGTATGAATGTCTTGAAAACCTTTTGTTGTTTAGACAGTACGAATGTAGTGAAAGACCCCTTCAAAATTTATAACGACTTTTAATTAAAGTAAAAATTGCATTGATATTTCCACATATGATTGAAAAAAAAATGCACAAAATAATTGTAAATTGGAAAACCCAATGTGGATTGCCAATTATTTGATTCTCCATGTTTAAATGTAAAGGGTTGTCTCACGAGAAGGAGTTGCAAGTGGCAGATACATAAAACTAACCAAATTGAGTTGAGGGGTGACTAACGGGTTGTTACGTCTAGAGGGTTTTACAACACTATGTGGGTTGCTTGCTTCTTAACACTTAAGGTTTTGCAATATGGAATTTTACAAAATAGTATGAATGTCCTTAAAACCTTTTGTTGTTTAGACAGTATGAATGTAATGAAAGGCCCCTTTAAAATTTATAACCATTCTTAATTAGAGCAAAAATTGCATTTAAATTTCCTCATATGATTGAAAAAAATGTATAAAATAATAGCAAATTGGAAAACACAATGCACGGGTTGTTAGTCATATGATTGTGGTTGTCAAGGCATCTTTATCTTTTATAAGTTGTGCAAGCTCACCTTTGACTTTTGATCTATCAAAATGCTTTACACGATCATTATAGGTAAATTGAACATTTCCTAATTGAGCCTCGAGGTGCTTGATATCAGCCTTCAACTTCTAAATTGCCTCAGATTCTTGCAAACACTCATTTTGTAATGTGTCCATGTGCCCTTCTTCATAAGCAACACCTTCCATTATTATGTTTATTTTTTCAACTTCTTGTCTTTTAGATTGTAGCTATCTATCAACATCATTAATTAAACTCCTTCTCTTTCGACGATAAAATATTCATTTAATCTTTTAATTCCTTTTCTAAGTGGTTAATTGTAGTGTTTTTGTTGTTTTACTTCAATTTCAACACTTCCAATTATTTCTTTTGCATTTGTAAGTTGACTAGCCACACATTTTTCCTCATCCCCATTGTTGTTACCTATTATCACCCCCTGGCATTCCTTTTCATGAGCTTCTAACTTCTTTTTCATGTCTTTTAATTTAAGCTCTAGAGTAGTTGCTCCCTCATCATCCCTTAAGACAACACCATGCATTTCTTGGATAGAGTTTTTAATGTCTTCAATACTTTTATGTACCTTTGTAGCCACTCTTTGCTCAGCTTTGAGAGTGTCTTTCTGATTAGATAATGCAGATTTTTTCTTTTTGATAAGTTGTTTACAAAACTTGTCTACATTTTCACATAGGACTTTCACATCTCTAGCCAACTAATTCTCTTTTTCCTTACTAAGATTTGATTTTTCCTTTTCCTTATCATCTATTTTGAATTGTATTTGTTCCATGGAATTCTTAAGTTTGAGAATCTTTGACTTCATTTGTTCAACTCCACTTATAACATCATCTCTCACTTTCTTTTCTTGCACAAATTCATATGCAATACAAAACCTCTTAACTTTATCCAATTTTGCATTGGCATTTTCCCATTGCACATACTGCACAACACTCCTTCATCAAGTTCTTAAGAGCAAGAACAATCTCTTTAGTCAATACATTATCTATCGCATTCACTTTGACCTCTACTTCTTTTCAAGTGTTTTTAGAGCATATTCCATTTTCATTACATACTTTCTACTACGTGTTGCTCAAGTTTTGCATTGCTATTTGCCCATTGTGCATACTGCACACACACCTTCCTCAACTTGTCAACTACAGGGAGTCTCTTCAATCAATACACTATTTGTCTCATTCACTTTGGTATGCTTCTTTCCAAGTATTTATACAACAAATTCCTTTGTCATTTCCTACATTCTAGTACTTGTTGTGTCCAGTTTTGCATTATCATTTTCCCATTGCACATACTTCACATGCTCATTCCTCAACTTCTCAAGAGTAGGAGGAATCTTTTCAGTCAATACATTATTTATCTCATACACTTTGGTTTGCTAAGGTCAATGATAAAATCAAGGAAGCGTGATAATATTGTGAAAAGTTGGCCCATAGTGGATAAAATATTTGTTGTTGTGAACCAAGATTCCAAACCTACATAAACACAAGAGACAAACATCATATTAGATCATATGCAAGTTAGTATCATGATTCCCCAAGAAATCCATTTGAATTGTAAAGTAAAATGAATGAAATGAAGAACAATAAACAAGCATAAACCAAAGATATTAAATCCTATTCAAATACAAAGCAAACTCTTAATCTCTTGGGGGAGTTGGTGCCAATTTGATGTGGAAATTGGCCCTTTCCCAACTCCTATGATGCAATCTTGATGAGTAATGAAGAGTGATCCACTTTTTTGATGATTGAAGTGTGCTCCAAGATGAAAATCTGCATAACCTAGCTAAGATTTGATAAAAATGGATGAGAATTTTTATGGATTTGAGTATAATAACTTTGCTCAAATTGTGGATGATCTAAAAATGACTATAATAATTCTACTTGGATTGTGGATGATTAAATGAGGAATGAAGCCTCTTATTTATAGATTAACAAATTGGAGAAATGCCCAAAATGGAGCAATGTAGGACTAACATTCAACCAATGCAAGGTGCTACTTGTCAAGAGATGGATGGAATTTTGATGAATGTTCCCATAAATGCAATTAGGTGATATTTGAAATTAGTGAAATGACATGTAAGAGGGAAAAGGAATGTCTTAAATGCCACTTGGCTCAATGCAAAGATGAAATAAATGTCTTATTGGAAGGACAAAGTCTACTTGGATTTGAATTCAAATTTGAGAGAATATTCCTCCATTATGCCATGTTGAGAGAAAATAGAGATTTAATAAATAAATTAAATCTATTTTCATGTGCAAGTGGCAAAAGCTAGAGGATGAGACATGAGTTAGGATTAAATTAATCAAGGGTTAATTAATTTAATGAGAGATTAGATGATGTGACATATTTAACTTAGACTTATGGGTTTATTTAAATCAAATATGAGAAGAATATGATTTTAGACTTAGTTAAATAAATATTTTGATTTATTTAACTAAAGGGGATGGTTGGTTAGTTTAAATTAAACAAAGTTTTATTTATTTAATTTAATAGATAGACCTTAGAGATTTAATCAAATAAAATGAATTATTTAATTAAATATGGACATAGGGTTACTTAGACCAGATAGATTGATTTAATTAACAAGAGAGAAAGACTTGATTAGATAAAATTATTTATTTAATTAAGAGAGGAAATTTGATGAATTTAATGAAATAAAGGTATTCTATTAAATAATTAGACTGAGGAGTGATTTATGATGAAATGGTGTTAATAATCGGGATCAAGCGTGTAATGCGAATCAGTACATTTTCCATGTCTACATTTTGCCCCTCTTTGAAGCAAGGTACTCGTTACTTTGTTTCAAAGAATAAGATGTCTTGATCAAAAGCCAAAATTTTCTGATTTTAAAAACTTATAGTATATATTTGATGATATATGAGATGATGATTTTGGTGCGATATGCGATGTCCTGTTGTTTATCTTATGCTTTATGGATGGTTCTTATTTCCATATGTGATGCAAAATGATGTTATCCCTATGATGCTTATGATATTATGATTTGTGGATGATGCAATGATTTATGCAATGTAATGTTCTATGCGATGATGCAGGATGCATTCTTCTTTTTATCTTTTCATGTACTTTTTTTGTTGTATGCAGGATGCTATGTAAATGCTTAGACTAATAAATCTATATGATGCTCCTAATGGTTGATGATGTATGTGATCTCTTTATGTATGTCATGTAGTTTAGGATGGTGTGATTTGCAAAATGATATGTAATGTATGGATGTTTTGTATGTGATGGATGCTTAAATATTTATGCAATGTTATGGTATGATAAATGATATGATGGATGTAAATGATGTTTATGGGATGATATGATGATGCAGATGTTTTTTGATGCTATGAGATAATGCTATGGTAATGATATGATGATGCAAATGTTTTATGATGTTATAAGATAATGCTATGGAAATGCAATAATTGTTTCTATATGATATGTTATATGCAATATGCCATATGTTGATGGTTTATGGATGCAGGATGGATGCAATGATAATGAATACTGTCACAATACCATGTTAGCACAAAAAGCAAGAGATAGAAGAAAGCAGGAGATTCCAACAAAAAATGAGACAATGATGATGATGATTTGCTTGCCAAGGAGTTGGGATTTTTAAAAGGGCCAATTACCTTATGTTTGATAACACACATAGGTACAATGCATCAAGGTATGAAGAACCAGGATGACGTTGTACCTAGTGTGATGAAATTTGACTCAACAATCAGATAGGAGTATCCTTGTTCACAACTGACATATGAAAACCTTACTAGGATGTACCTCAGGTACTTCAAACATCTCAAACCAAAACACCTTCCATACACACCTAATAAAGAAAGTATTCACCGAGGTTATATTACAAAGACATCCAATAAGAACAACAGATAAAAGATAATGATCATTGCCCTATTCCTATCTCTCTAAATCCTTTTGTTTGGGATATCATCAAAAGGTCCTTGGAATAAGTGCAATAAGATAAATCAACAGATCAAGATAAAGCAAACAAACAAGCTAATGTTCTTCAAGATCGCTAGCCAAGACTAAACTATGATGATGCCTAATGTTGATGTCCATTGTAGGAAGGATGCATCCTAGGACATGACGATATCAGATGATTTGATATGGGACTAATTGGAGGATAGGCTATTGACACAAAGATTTGACCAACTTGTTTACGTACTTGATCTAGACTTGAGATTTTGACATTTATGTTTTCACTTTTAGACTGCCAGACTTGTTTCCGATTGTTTTTCCAAAGGTTGAGGATGACGATTGTTTATTATGAGTGATGTTTATTTCGGGTGAAAGTGAGATGAGACAGATGAATTTTCAAATATTTGGATGTTTTTGATGTTTTGGAATGTTTTGAGGTTGTTTTTGGTATTTTTGAGATTTTTCAGATGTTTTGATTTTTGATTTTCCAATGTTTTGGGGTTTTCTGAGATTTTGACCAAGAGACTAACCTAAAGACCTATCCTAGGGGCCTCGGGGGCTGATCAACAGATAGGCCTTGCCTATGTTATACACACATAGACCATCTAGTTCGACTAGACGACTCTGTTTTTGAATTTTTGACTAACTTTTTGACCTGTTTTTGGATTTTGATATGTTTTGAATGTTTTTGGATTTTCTGATTTTGGGACCTCAAGAATATACATGAATCCGATATGATGAGAACATGCCCCCAACGTGATGCAATAGACTACTCTGATAAAGGCAGGACAAACTGACCTTGAGGATGGATCGAGTAGTACTAGGAGGGGTCATGACATGAACACAGGACCAAGCTATGATGCGGATGTCGAACGGATGATGGATGATGAAGATATGGAATGCAATGGATGATGGAAGCTTGATGGATGGATGATGTAGAAAAAGTCGTGAAGATTCTAGTGGATGGAAAGTGCTTATTTACACAAGGCATCTTTTTGACAAGTTTTCACCAAGGTACTTGCCCAAAGTGCCACTGAAGTGGTTTTCACTAGAGGACAATTTTTCTCTTTACTATTTTCAATCCTTTTCTAATTTTTTTTGGATTTTTTTCTTTTTTTAATTTTTTTTGTTGTCACCAAGATGCCTATTTGCCAGGTTTTCACCAGGGTGACCATTTTTTAAGGACGTTTTCTTTTTTTTTTGGATTTTTTGGTTCTATACCTTGAAAGATTAGGCATAATTTTTTTTAAGATGGGAGTTATTCATGGGCTCCTGCAGAGGTTCCCCTTTGGGTGTTGATAACTGATATTCCCTTGACTTATAGCTCGCTATGATAACAAATGGTCCCAACCAGTTGGGTTCAAACTTTTCTTTATTGTTTGGATTTGGGACGTTCTTTTGATTTTCCTTGAGGACAAGTTCTTCGACTTGGAAAGTCCTGCTTCTGATCTTTTTGTTATAACTCCTCTTGAGTCTATTATGATAGACTTGCAAATGATTTAAAGCATCTATATGTTGCTCATCCAATAGCTCCAGCTCATTCAGTCTTGATACTTGGTATTTTTCATCCGTGATGAGGTTTTGTAGTGATATTCTTAATGACAGAAGCTCGATCTTGATGGGTAGTACTGCCTCTGATCCATAGACCAAGGAGAAGGGGTGACACCTGTTGGTGTGCAGATGTTGGTTCGATAGGCCCAGAGGGCAAGATTTAGCTATAGATTCTAGTCATGACTTGCATCATTGACTATCTTTTTTAGGATTTTTAGAATGGTTTTATTGGTAGCTTTTGCTTAGCCATTGCCTTGGGGATAATATGGTGTGGAGAAGCGATGTTGGATTTTGAATTTTTCACATAGGTCCCGGACATCCTGATTCTTGAAAGGTGTCCCATTATCTGAGATAATAGCTTGGGGAACGCCGTATCAACATATGAGGTAGTTCAGGATGAACTTTGATATCTGCTTCCCAGTTATGTATGTCATGTGGATGGCTTCCACCCACTTGGTAAAGTACTCAGTGGCGATTATGATGAACTTGTGGCCATTAGACGAGGTGGGAGTGATTTTTCTGATGAGATCAAGCCCCCACTATGAAAAGAGCCATGGTGTGATGATGGGATGAAGTTCTTGAGCTGGAGCATGGATAAGGTCCCCATGCTGCTGACATTGTAAACACCTTTTGACGTAGTCATGTGCCTATCTTTCCATAGTGGACCAATAATACCTCGTCCTCAACAATTTCTTGGCCAAGGTCATTCCACTTGAGTGTGAACCACAAATACCGTTATGCACCTCAGTTAATGTAGTCAATGCCTCCTCAGCATTTAAAAAATGTAATAAGGTTCCTTCTATGGTCCTACGGTAAAGGTGTTTCCTAGGATGACAAACCAGGATGCTTTCTTGACAAAGGTTCTTTTTAGGCTTGAGGGTAGGTTAGTAGGTAGGACCCCTATTCGTAAGTAGGTATAAATGTCATGGTACCAGGGATCACTAGGACCAACGATTTTGCATACAAATTTTGACTCTAGTACCTCGAATGCGGGCATGAGAAGTTGCTCTACCAAGAATTCATGTTTTATGACGTTGTGAGGGATGTCTCGTAGGGATCCAATTGTTTCCATGACATTTGTTGCTCTGTTGTTTTCTCTGAGAATCTACTCAAATGTGATATCAATAAATGATTCTTTGAGGCTCTCTACCAACTTTTTTGTATGAAGTCAGTTTATCATCCTTTATCTAGTATTCACCATTCACTTGATTTATTATCAGCTGGGAGTCTCTGTATACTTTGAGGGCCATGATGTGCCACTGCACTGCTATTCTGAGACCTATGGTTAAATCCTTGTGCTCTACAATGTTATTAGTGCAAGGGAATGCCAATTTTTAGGATCTTGGTATACAGTCCCCCTGCAGGGTGATGAAGAAAACACTAGCTCCTAATCCATGTTGTATGTAGGAACCATCAAAGAAGAGTTTTCAGTGGTCAGCTATGCTGAGATTGAAGATGGATTCATTTGGGAACTCTGATATGAGTGGATTTTTTGAATAGATTGGTGCTTCCGCAAGCTAATCTATGATGAGTTGGCCCTTGATTTCCTTTCACTCCACATATTCAATGTCATACTCTGATAGTATCATGACCCACTTGGCCATCCTTCTTGTGAGCATTTCCTTTGATAATAGGTACATGAGGGGGTCAATTTTGGTGATGAGTTTGATTTTGTGTGCCAACATGTAATGTATGTATTTTCTTTGAAGCAAACACTACTACTAGACATGCTTTTTTGATGAATGAGTAGTTTAACTCATGCCCGACCATTGTTTTGCTGATATAGTAGATGGCCCTTTCTATCCCATTTTCATCGTGCTGAGCTAGAAGAGCACCAAGGGTTGTTGTTGTCGCTTACACATAGAGGATCAATAGCTTTCTTGGGATCAGTGGCATGAGGACTAGAGGTGTGAACAAATATTCTTTTATCTTATTGAAGGATTCTTCACACTTGTCATCCCACTTGTACGCTAATCCCTTGTGAAGTAGGTGAGAATAAGGGATTTGCTTATTTTCCAATTGTGCTATAAATCTTTGGATGGACTGAAGCCTACCTTGGAGACCTCTCAACTGTTTCAATGTTTTGGGTGCCTCCATCTCTAGGATTTCCTTTACTTTTGTTGGGTCTATTTCTATACCCCTCATTGACACTATGTAGCCCAATAGCTTTCCTGACTGTACGCCGAAGATGCACTTCTTTGGATTTAAGCAGACCTTGTAATCCTCTAGCTTGTTGAAGATAGCACTCAAGGTTGCTATGTGATCTTTCCTCTTCCTGGATTTTGCTAGTATGTCATCAACGTAATCTTCAACAGTCTTGTGGATCATGTCGTGGAAGATTAACGTCATGGCTCTTTGGTAGGTGGCACCAACATTTTTCGAGCCGAATGACATCATGTTCCAGTAGTAGGTCCCCAATGGACAAGTGAAGGTCGTTTTATGTGGGTCTTCTTTGGAAATCATTATTTGGTTGTATCTAGAGAAACCATCCATCAAAGAAAGCATTTCATGTCCTGCTATCATGTCCACAATCATGTCAATGTTAGGCAATGGGAAGTAATCCTTCAGACATGCTTTTTTTAGGTCTCTAAAGTCTGTGCAGATTCAGATGCCTCCATCAGGGTTTGAAATAGGAACCAGATTTGATACCCACTCGGGGTAGTCAATTGGTCATATGAATCCTATGTCAAGTAGTTTCTTCAATTCCATTTTGACTAGCAGGGTGATCTAAGGATGCATTTTTCTCATTTTTTGTCAGACAGGTTTTGCTTCAGGATATACTACTAGATGATGGACCACAATCTCTAGATCAAGCTCGGGCATGTCCGCATAGCTCCATGCAAAATTAATTTGTCTTTCTCTCAAGAAGGCTACTAGGAGCTCTTGTTCCTCTTATAGTAACAACTTTGCATAAAATGTGATGTGCGGTGTCTACTCTGTTCCTAGGTTGACTGGATTACATTTTTCGGCTAGGACTGTTGATGTTTCTTGATGAAGAGCTCTAAGAGGAAGATTGAATCCCCCATCCTCGGGTGCCTCAGAAAGGTTTTCACTGTTGGATGTGTTCTTTATTTTTAGTATTTTCAGGTCAGAGAGTGCCACAGTGTGGTTTTCACTCAAGGACCTAGAGATTATTCTCAATTTTTTTCTTTTGCAACTGAGGGATTCAATCGTTTCCCCATAATATGCTTATGTGTCCAACTCGATGACGAATCTTTCTTTGTGATCCCCACATGGAATATTATCCCGTAGTCCCATGAATTCTGAGAGTGCCTAGTCATTTTTGAATGTGTCAAGAATTGGCGGTCCTCGTTGGTCATAATCGATGAGTTGGGGGTAGACTAGACGGATTTCATGGGATTATTTTTCAGACTCATAGGATAAGGTGCTAATCATGAGAAGGGTGGTGTCCTAAAAAATCCTAGGTAGGTTGGTTATGGGGTCTTCGTCATCACTATTGTTGTAGACATCAGTTATGTCAAATGTGAAGTTGTTTATGACTTGACCTATAGATACGGGTAAGCGAAGTTTGACTGTCGTTTGCTAAGGAGTTTTGACTTTCCTAACTGGGGGATTTCAGCCACGTATGGTTATACTCGGAGGGGTACATCCACGATCAATATTTCTCAATCGCGTCTCAGGAATGATGGGTACTAGAAGTCCGTTGTCATTTTGTCCAATTCTTTGGTTTCTCTCATAGCCCATTGCAAGCATCATTTGCAAACCTTTGATGTTTTCATCCATTGGTAGATCAACTGCTAGTCTATTGTCTTGATATAGGAGATGGGATGGATCCTCCTCTATTACTTCTCGACCAAGATCTCCCCAACTTCTGAAGTTGGTATAACCTGTAGTGGATGTTTGGGATGTGGAGGCTTCATTTGGTTGCGGCCGTCCTCGTGATCTAGGAGATTATGGTAACTCTCCTACCACAAAAGCATTCTTGGGAATTGTATAGTTTCCAAAACCATGGGCTTTGATGATGACTTTGATATCAAAGATGGTGGGGATGGCGAGAGTGGTAGGTGTCTTTTTCACATAATTGGAAGCGAGAGTGGCTGGATCAATGTATGGTGTTGATGGGCCTTCATCATTTTTAGGCACTTGAGGTATTTTGTAGTATTTTTTCTCTAGGTTCTTGCAGTAAGAGAATGGTTTGGGATCCCCATGGATGCTGACCTCTTGACCTTCATATGTGAATTTGACACATTGATGAAAGGTTGATGTTACTGCTTGCATTGCATGGATCCATAGACATCCTAGGAGAATGTTATAAGGCAAGTCGAGGTGCAGGACCTGACAGGTAGTTTCCATGATAGATGGCCCTACTTGAATAGGGAGTTGAATTGTTCCTTGGGACACTCTTTCTTGATCATCATATGCTCTGATTGTAATACCTTTTCCTTTGTCGATAGAATCCTTTGATATTTTCAGGTTCTTAATGAGCTTGAGGGAACAAATGTTCAAGCCTGCACCCCCATCCACCAGGACTCGCTGAACTTTATTTTTATGCACTAGGGCCTCTAGATGGAGTGCACGATTATGAGATGGTTGAGCAAGGAAGTCTTGACCAGAAAATGTGAGGAGATTGGGTGTAATGATGTTTCCGACCATAGCTTGGAATTGTTCCGGATCAAGATCTGCGGAGACGGTGGATGAGACTAATGCTTCTTCAAGGATCTTTTTATGGGCTGATGATATCTTTAACAACTCCATGATGGATATTTGTGTTGGGGTTATTTTAAGCTAGGATCAAGGACATTGTAGCCATTGGGAATAGATCTTGAATTGGATGTGGGTGCTCTATTTGGCTGGGATGACCCTGCAATGGTAATTTTCCCACCTCTTGTGGTGACTCCACAATCAACATGGGCTCCTTTGATGGTGAGAGTGGCACAATACTCATCCATGGATGTGACAACATGGTCATACACATGATTTACACTCTTGAAGGTGCCTTTTCCTTTGTCAGTGTTATTGTTCCCTTTATTGTTATGGTTTGGCATCAGATTCATGTATATTTTGAGGTTCTAATTTCTTGCTGGCTACTCCACATTTATGATTTTTTGATCAATGAGATCTTAGATTAGGTTTATCAACCTCATGCAACTATTAGTGGTGTGCCCTTTGATTTTTTGGAAGTCACAAAGCTGATTTTCATTGTACCAAGGTGGTTTGACATCTGCTTCCTGGTAATTCTCATAGGTGGGAGCCTTGACGAGGTTTTCGTTTATCAGTTTCTTCATGATGACCTCGAGTGGTTCCCCAAGGGAACCATACTTCCTCTTGGGGGAGTTTTTGTTTCACTAGGGTGGTCTCCTTTGATCATTGGCATTGTTGATTGCTTGATTGTTGGTTGGTTGGTGTTGTGATATTGTGTTGGTTTGAGTGTTGTTCTGATCATTATTTTTCGGTTGTTGGTAGGTTTGGGTATTTTTCCTTGGAGCACTGATGACAACTTTGGCATCGACGACACCATCATTGGTAATATTTTTGTTCCTTTCCCATGTGCGAGGTTTGTCATTGTAACTTGTGGATGGGCAGTTGTTTTCTTGCTCAGGATATGCAGGTGATCCTCTAGGTTGTCATAAGGGCTCGTTCGATGTTGAGCGCTTTGGAGATCAACTGGTCATATGTGGTAATTCCTTGCACTTTAAGATGAAAAGCCAAGGTTCCTTCAAGATTGGATATGATGGTGCACACTTATTGTTCCTCTGGCATGACCCATTTACTCTGATTGGCCTTGGTTCGCCATCGTTGTAAGAAAGAGGTAAATGATTCATTCTTACCTTGTTTCAAAGCTAATAGTTCTTCGAGACTAACATCCATACCGATGTTGAATGCATAGTTTTTGATGAATGCATCAACTATCTCTTGGAACTTTTTTATTCCTGGAGGAAGGTGAGAAAACCACTCCATGGCATGGCCAACCAAGCTTCTAGGAAATAGCCACATTAGATAGGTATTGTCATATGCGACTTCCATGCAATGAACCTGGAATTCCCTGATGTGATCTTTAGGGTTTCCCATCCCATGGTATTTATCAAATTTGGGGATCTCAAATCCCTTTGGGGACAGTTTCATTATGAGGCTCCTATCAAACAGATAGGGACACAAATTGTTGGGTGTTTTTATGGTTTTCCCTGATTGGAGATCAAGTACTTGTTGTGAGAGTAACTTGATTTGCGTTGCCACATCATTTTGTGGATTAGGGGGTGGGATGAAAGTGTTTTATAGTGGTTCAATTGTTGGTAGGATGGGTGGATTGGTTGGTATGTTGATGGATGGTGCCTACACATTCTACTGTGCCAAATATGCTTGCCATTGTTTTTGTACTAACAACGCTTGTTGTTGGTCTTGTTGTTGTTGTGCTAGTAGTGCTTGTTGTTGAGCTTCTTGTTGTTGTTGTACCAACCATGCTTGTTGTTGGGCTGCTTCTTTTTGTTCTTGATATTTCTTTAGCGCTTGTTGATATGCTTGGTGTTGGGATGCTTGTTGTTGTGCGAGATATTGTGTTTTTGTTTGCACTTGGTGAGCTTGGTATTGGGCTTAAGCTTGAGCTTGAGCTTGTGCTTGTGCTTATGGTTGTGCTTGTTGGGCTTGATATTGATCTTGAGCTTGCGCTTGTACAACCTGTTGTGCTTGTTGTGCTTGTTGTGTAGCCTGAGTGGCTTGTTGTGCAACTTGTCAGTTTTGGATTTTTTGAAGTTCCTTTTGATAGGAAGCTTGTTGAGCAACTTGTAGTGCAATGGTATATTGATTTGATGTATTTGAGTTTGGTGGCGGTGGTGGTGGACGTGGATTTGGAATGGTGCTTGTTGTGGTGATGAGAGGCACCGTCATATTGATGAGTGGGTTTTGAGTGGTGGATGGTGTGATCGATATGCTTGGTCCTTGCGAGACCATGTTTTGAGGGATGGTTGATGATGTGGTGGTGGTGGTTTTCATCATTAGGATAGTTTCCATCTGTTGTTGTGATGTTGATGACAAGATATTTTGATTGGCGATCAACGGGTTGATTTGATTTTGTTGGTTGATATTTGGTAAAGGGGGAAGCCCTAAACTGAGAGGTGATGGAAAGGGGGGGAGTGGTGGAAATGTGAGTGGAATACTCCCCTAAGATGTATCATCAAAGATGCCCCTTGGTCCAAATAAGTCACCCTCTCCTTGCGAGGTTATGGGGAGAGGGGTTTGGGGTGTTGCACAAAAAGATGATGATGGGTCATTTGGATCATGAAAGGTGAGAGGGACATATGTATGTAATGGATTTTGGGGGATGGATTTTATAAAGATGGTGTTTGTGTCCAAATCCTAATTGTTTACGAGGGGTTGTGTTTGCAATGCATTGAGAAATGCACTTCCCTTGTTAACAATGGGTTGAGTTGGAGCAATGGATGATGTAATTTGGGGGATGTCTTGGGTGATGTTTTGGAATGGAGGTGTAGATGAAATGGGGATGGTGGATGAGATTGGGGGTGTGATCCCAAAATATGGTTCCACAATAGTGCTCACATCAAAATCAGAAGGGAGTTTAGCCCCTTGTTTTACCAATTCAAGCATGTATAGTGACGGATTGAGTCTCATCATGATGTTGATAATCTTATGATTCTCTGGATTTTGAACCATTTCGGTGATTTCCTCATATGACATCCCAAAGGGATTGTTGGTAAGATCCTCCACTTGGCCTTCCTCTTGTGGATTTTGTGATGATGAAGGAAAGTTAGTTAGAGGATTGCTTGATCCAACAAGATTCATTTCGGAATTTGTTTGACTTAGGTCACTTGAAGTGGATGTTTCTTTGTTGGCTTCCATGTTCTTCTTGTGTTGAGATCTAGTTTGAACCATAAAATAAGGATCAATTTTCAAGAATATGGGAGATGAATCTCTAATTCTTGGATTGATCTAATCTTAAGTACAAAAAATAAATTTTAGGATGTTTTAAGGATCAAAGATGAGATGTTTGTGAAAGATGGGTGATATGGATGATTTGTACTTTTTGATAGATCTTGAGGGGGATGCTAGACTTTTTGGGACTTTTGGATTCTTGGATTTGGATTTTGATTTTGATTTTTGGATTGACCTTGATTTGATTTTGATTGTTAATTTGATTTTGGATCATGAACAAGTGGATCCCAAGATGTTGGATGTTATCTATGGGATGGATTTTCTCACACGATGATAATTTGACTAAGTTTAGGGAGAAGGATTTATCTACCTACACCTAATCAAACAAGATGATAATTTAACTAAGTATATAAAGAAGGATGCATCTATATATACCTAGCTAAACAAAATGATTAGATGATTTGACTAAGCACATAAAGAAGGATGCACCTTCATATGTCTAACCAAAGATGTTTTGATGTTTTGATTCAAGGATTTCAAGGATTTTGATTTTCCCTAAGGACTTTGTTTCAATGATTTTGATGTGCCAAAAAGCCTAGCATGAAGGATAATTTCAAGATTTTCAAGAGTTGATGGTGAGATGATTTTGGATTGATGTTTTGAAAGATGGGTGAAAGTTTTGATTTTGATCCTAGGTGAAACTAAAAGGACTCTTGTTTACAATACCTCGGTTTTGAAGAACATGCTTTACTCTAGACAAGGTGTTCAAATTGCCAAAAAATATTTGGATTTTGACAATAATAGAATGAGCACAATCCGAGATTATTTCTTGAAGCTTTCCTGTAAAAGTTAAAAAGCAATCTTTGTTTGAATTCGTATAGCTTTGAGAGATGCTTTTGATGTTATTTTGGACTAAGAGCTTTTATTCTTGGTTTCTGAATTTTGATTTTGTGGGAAATCATTGGGGACACATGTGTGGGATTCAATTGTTAATCTTTGCTTAATGACTTTGTTTTACCACAAACAATAGCTTTTTCAAACTAGATGTCCAATGTCCCAATTTCTTCAAATCCTACAAAGTATGTGATGTGGAACTTTGATGAAATCAAGGCAAGGGTTACATATTGTTAACTTTAGTAGGAAAATTGAGATATAAATCCAAGTGTTTAGAAACCTCTAAGGATAAATCCCAAGGGCAAGCAATAACACATGAATTTGGTCAATTGTATTTTCCTCCTAAAGGGTTTGAAGTTTTGATGATGATGTTAAATGTTTGTTTCCAAATTTTTTTGACCAAGCAAAGTGTTTTGTAACCAAGAACAAGTATAACCCTATGGCTATGAAAGACTATATATGTTGAGTCCCCACTTGGACAAGTCCAACTACACTTATCTTTAGCAAATGGTTAGATGCTTGACCCCACTGGCTCCCCTCCATGACACTCACTTATACGGGGTAGCTAAGCATCAACATTCATGAAACTCCCATGGCATGCTTTCCATTTATACTAATGATCGTAAAAGTGTGGGGCGGCTTCATAACGACCATTCTTGCACCAACAAATAGATAGGGATATTGGCATTTCTACAACAAGGGTTTTAATTCAGACTTTCCATTCGTAGGAGTTGACCCATCAAGGCGAGAGACCATTGTTTCTCTTCTCATCGAAGCCAGCTGCATGATACTAACCTTTGTTCCAGTACCCACTTTTATATCTCGGCTGGAAATAATCTTGGCTTTAGAGTGTTATCGGTTGAGTTGTTCCCTTGGGTGAGTACTTTTTCCCCAAGGTAAGCCCTCTAAGATAAAAAGTAGCAAGAAAAAATATCTGTAACTTGATCGATATTTGTTGAAAAACAAAGAGAGAATATACGTGATAGGTTTGACTCACCCGCAAAATGTTTTGTTCAATTTTAGTTCCAAAATGAAGTGTGGAGGCAATCACTTTATCCCAACATAAGACCACCAAAAAGCCTTTTGATTCTCAAGATTGTCGTGAGGTGTGAGAGAAGCGCATACATCTTTTCAATGGTGTTAGTTTGAGTAAGCAATCACAAAACAAAGTAGCACATGTTCTTTTTAAGTCCACAAAGCAAAAGTGAATTCTTTTTATAGCACCAAATCAAATGTGGAATTTTCCTTGTTCAATTGTTAGCCTCAAACAAAATCTAGTGAGTTTGTCTTAAGATTCATTTTAACCCCTTTGTAGCAAGAATTAGAAATGTTCTTTTTAGACCCAAATGAAATCTAGTATCCTAAAGAGCATTAAAAGGAAAAAAAAAAATTCAAGAGAGCTTTATGGACTCTTTAAGAGTGTTAAACAACACTAAAGTGTTCAAAAACACTTGGTATTAAGAAGGAATGATGGCATTATGCCTCTTTTCTTCTTCACCTTTGACCAAGTCAACCTACAAGAGAACTAATCAGATCTACAAAAATAGAGGTCAGAAAATCATAAAGCAATCCAAATGATCAAAATTTTAAAAATTATGTGTCATGAAATAAATTTTCACTTTTTACTTCCCTCTAGCGGTGGAACTTGTGAAGGCGTCGGAGTTTGAAAAACTTAGCGATGCTATATAGCGATGCTTACTAGTCAACATCATTCTGCAGCAAGGACAAAGAGAATGAAAGCATCACTATTTCAACCAATGGTGGAGTTTGAAGTTTGGAAATATTCCAGCGGGCGAAAATGACTCAACAACGCCATTTGAGATTTTGAATTCTAGGCAGGAAACAAACATCGTTGGAGTTTGGAATTTGTAGTGGTGTGATATAGCGACACTGGAGTCCTAGTGGTTCTAAACTACGATGTTGGTCTGTCAGCAGTGGAGTTCCTTGTAGACACAAAAAAAAACAAAAAAACTTGAAATTTGGTGAAAAAACGTGATTAGAACTTCTGGTAAGCCCTCCTAGCGCCAAGATGTGAACCAAGATTCCAAACTTGCATAAACACAAGAGACAAACACCATATTAGATCATATGTAAGTTAGTATCATGATTCCCCAAGAAATCCATTTGAATTGTAAAGGAAAAGGAATGAAATGAAGAACAATAAACAAGCATAAACCAAAGATATTAAATCCTATTCAAATACAAAGAAAACTCTTAATCTCTTGGGGGAGTTGGTGCCAATTTGATGTGGAAATTGGCCCTTTCCCAACTCCTATGATGCAAGCTTGATGAGTAATGAAGAGTGATCCACTTTGTTGATGATTGAAATGTGCTCCAAGATGAAAATCTGCATAACCTAGCTAAGATTTGATAAAAATGGATGATAATTTTTATGGATTTGAGTATAATAACTTTGCTCAAATTGTGGATGATCTAAAAATGACTATAATAATTCTACTTGGATTGTGGATGATCAAATGAGGAATGAAGCCTCTTATTTATAGATTGACAAATTGGAGAAATGCCCAAAATGGAGCAATGTGGGACTAACATTCAACCAATAGCAAGGTGCCACTTGTCAAGAGATGGATGGAATTTTGATGAATGTTCCCATAAATGCAATTAGGTGATATTTGAAATTAGTGAAATGACATGTAAGAGGGAAAAGGAATGTCTTAAATGCCACTTGGCTCAATGCAAAGATGAAATAAATGTCTTATTGGAAGGACAAAGTCTACTTGGATTTGAATTCAAATTTGAGAGAATATTCCTCCATTATGCCATGTTGAGAGAAAATAGAGATTTAATAAATGAATTAAATCTATTTTCATGTGCAAGTGGCAAAAGCTAGAGGATGGGACATGAGTTAGGATTAAATTAATCAAGGGTTAATTAATTTAATGAGAGATTAGATGATGTGCCATATTTAACTTAGACTTATGGGTTTATTTAAATCAAATATGAGAAGAATATGATTTTAAACTTAGTTAAATAAATATTTTGATTTATTTAACTAAAGGGGATGGTTGGTTAGCTTAAATTAAACAAGGTTTAATTTATTTAATTTAATAGATAGACCTTAGAGATTTAATCAAATAAAATGAATTATTTAATTAAATATGGACATAGGGTTAATTAGATCAGATAGATTGATTTAATTAACAAGAGAGAAAGACTTAATTAGATAAAATTATTTATTTAATTAAGAGAGGAAAATTGATGAATTTAATCAAATAAAGGTATTTGATTAAATAATTAGACTGAGGGATGATTTAAGATGAAATGGTGTTAATAATTGGGATCAAGCGTGTAATGTGAATTAGTACATTTTCCATATCTACAGTTGCAGTCCTATGATGGACTTACATCTAGTTGAAATGACAAGATGATTATGTAGGGGGTTGTTATAGAGGGGTTGTCAATCTAGTGCTACTAGTATTACATGGAGTGTTGAAATGTTAAGGGCTTGTATCCTCATTCTTTCAATATGATGTATGTATAAGGGAAATGGTCTGTTAGTTGAAGGAGGCAAGAGGGTTTTAACCAAGTCCCTTTAATCATTTTTGAATAATTTTTATTGCTATTGAATCCTTTTTGAGGTTGCTAAAACATTTTCCATTGTTTAAACCCTCACACGAGGATTTTCAAATGTTGTAAATTGTTAAAATTGTTGCGAAAAGAGCCATGGACTAAAGGGATATGAAATTTCAAGTCTAGACCCCCCTCAAATATGTCAAGGGCTGTTGAAGCATGAAATAAACGGTGTCATCATTGTTCATAATGGAGGGTATTTAGTATGATAGTGTTAATAAGGGATGAAGAGCATTTTCTAAATACCTTGTACATGTAAACCCTTATAAAATATCATGATGCATATATTCTATCCTAGCATGGAGTAGATGTCATAACATTTGAAATAAAATATATTCTATCCCAGCTTGCATATATTCTATAGCATGTACATGTAAACCCTTATAAAATATCATGCATATATTATATCCCAACATGGAGTAGATGTTATAACATTACAAATAAAACATGGCATCATATCATGCATATATTCTATCCCAGCATGGAGTATATTTCAAAAAATTCCAAATAAAACATGGTAGTATAAGGTCTACTATGATAGTCAAAAGATCATTTTTGGTTTCTATATAAAGTTTGAGCTAGAGTCACTATTTGAAACTTCACATCAAATATTGATAGGAAATGTCAAGTTTTTTGTCCAAACTCTATCAAGAAATTTTGTTGCAATAAACATTGAAACCCCTTGTCAATTTTTTCTCTAGTCAATTATGAAGCTTCTATGCAACTTTCCCATGTATCAAGTGTTATATGACTAGCCATGTTGTCAATAGTGGTGATAGATGATCCTCGTATCTTGGTTTATCTATACTAAGAGTTTAGTGTGTCAAGGGATCCCAACTTACGTCACTCATCCAAAGATTAGTATGGTTGGCTTGACAACACCACAAACAAGGACAATTTTAGAACATTGAGTGTAGTTGTCAAGAAGAAGATGGTCTTAGAAGGAGAAAAAAGTATAGTTCATTGAGGAAAGTTAGATTTCTAGATAGTCATAAAATATAACTAACTAATAAACTCTCATTCTATGACATGACAATGATCATGAACTGAAGGACATAGAGGAAAAGGTTTGTAGATAAGAAGATGCCAGTCTTTAAACCTACCAAGGTTAACTATGATCATGTGAAAGGGACAAAATAATGGGTGGTTCTAATAGTTTTATTTAGATGTTTGAACTATGTAGCCCCTATTAACACTAAAGGATTCATAGTCAAGTGGTCAAAAGTGTCCCTAATATATTTTGAGAGCTAAGAGAAATGATAGTGTCAACAATGCTAAGAGAAAAGGGAAAGGAAAAGGCTTGTTTGTCATACTCTAAAATGAAAATAATAAGATCAAATGCATCATTTAGCCTAAAAAGTTACAAATGATTATCTTTCATAAATGGAAAGATTGAACATATATGTATAGTTTAGTAATAGTTTAAAAGAGACAGTGGTAAATTCTTTTTGTTCCATGAATCACTTACTAAAGGTGAGTATGAAATGGATAAAATTACAATCTAGTCATGAAGTATAGATGAATAGTCCTAGAGGGTAGTCAAAATATAATCTTGAAATAGAGCTTTAGGATGAGAAAACCTAATTGTAATATCAAAATGGAGCCATTAAAATCCAAGTGTGTGGCCCTAGATGTAATATGCCAAAAGTTCATTGAAGTAAATTTACCTAGGTTTTCACTAAGCGAGTAAAATAAACTATGTAATAAGCCAATGCAATAAAAAAAATTCCTTTCTTTATTCAAAATATATGAACAAAGATGCTATACAATATACAATAAGGATTTCCATTTCATTGCAATAATTTACAAAGTACAATATTCCAAGAAAGTACAAAACTACATACACATCTCCTTCGAGCTTCATAGCATGAGATATAGATGGTCCAGGAATCCACCTTTCAAAACCTTGGTCTTCTGTCGCCTATTGAGGAGGAGAAGCATCACTCAAATTATTTTCCACCAATCACAGATTCATATGTGGTCCCCCGCACATCTATCAATGATAGATGACCCTACCCTTCAACAAAGGTATTGGTTGGGTAACCCCGTATGACATACCGCTCTAAGCTTAGTGTTGTGCCCTACATGACTAGGATTTATAACCTATGCTAGGTACCCCTCATGCATTTAAATGGACACGATGAACTGACAGTGGAGCTTTGGGCAATCACACTACTTTGGCCAAAGTATTCTCACTCAGTACTTCGAGTGATGGTCTACCATTCACTTACACTATAGCAAGATCATTTTGACTTAAGGCCATTATATCTATGCTTAGGCAATCCCTCTCCACATGAAAGCTACTCCCTTGGATAACCTATATCTTTAACACAACCTAAGGTAACACAACTCATTAAGCAAAGTACCAGTTCCCTCCCTTCACAAGATAACAATCTTAGGAGTAACCTACTAGCCATCTAGCATAATTAATTATCTAGCTATGAGTGTTCCTTAAGCTTGTCCATGTTTGATCATATCTAGTATACTAACAATACCTATGACAAACAATCTCTCTTACCCATGTCTAATCATGTCGAGTATAATAATAATACCTATGACAACCAATCTCTCCTATCATGGAGTAATTACAAACATTACACAAATAGAGTAAATAGTTTCCACTTTTCTTTCAAAGCAAACATTACTTTTCCCTATGTGCAAGTAACTATAAAAGACTAGTTTAAACAGCCATGAACCAAATCATTCAACAAAAATACAAACAAGGGAAGAATATCCTCATGCCTGTGATAAGCTTTCCCCAATTGACTAGTTGCAAACACCATATTTCTAAAACAACAACTAGCCTAGTGTTGATCCTTCAACAAAGTCTCAATAACCACTATCTCACAAGTTGGCAAATACTTCTCTCAATAATAAAAACCAACTCTCTCTAATGCTCAAATCTCTCAATCATTGTAATAGTCAGAATAATGTAGAAACGTATGTAAACAGAATGCACAAACTTGCTCAAGAAATAATGCATCCCAAACAAGTGCACTAGCTCCACTATTTATATAGCAATTTGGTAACTACTCAGCCTACAGTTTAGGCATGGTTTCTGAAAGTAGAAAGCATGTAGAGTAACACATATATCACAACTTAAAACGTGGCAAATATGTAAGTACATACTTAGCTTAAACAACTACAGATTGACCCTATCGATCGACAACAATTAGAGACTCATTCAAATCTCCACATGATAGAATTCGGTTTGCAATTCAAAATGGACATCTATAGGTATAAGGATACAAAGGTGGTGCCAAAGCTTCATATTCACATACATAGTTGGCATGATTTCCTTTACATATGAAACAGTCAACATCATATTTGCAACACCAAGCTTAAATTGACTAAGTCATAGTATGCGTCAATTCACTTAATAAATCGGTTTGACAAAGTTGTCGATATGTATACATGCCTTTACAGATGTTGGTCGATACAAAATAACATGGCACTTATAGTTTACAAAGTCCATGGGTTTCCCATAAAAGGCATTGACTTATTCTCTCATTAAACATCGACTTAATGGTTGCTCTTTGTTTGCAGATTACAAATTCTTCTTTCACAGATAGCAAAAATAAAATGT
Source organism: Sequoia sempervirens (assembly GCA_007258455.2). Classification (NCBI taxonomy): domain Eukaryota; kingdom Viridiplantae; phylum Streptophyta; class Pinopsida; order Cupressales; family Cupressaceae; genus Sequoia; species Sequoia sempervirens. The sequence goes on from VDFB02295063.1 coordinate 35,059, forward strand.
GGCTAAATAATACTGCCACATCTTTATCATACTTTGGCCTTGATTTAGTTTAATAAATCAGCCTCCAAGTTATCTATGATAATCAACTTCAAACATATATATAGTATGTTAAATACTTAAATATATACTTAACATATATGAACATATACATAGATATATATACATATATATTGGTTCACATATATATATGTATGTATATATATATATATATATATATATGTATGTATGTATATATATATGTATGTATGTATGTATATGTATATATGTGTATATATATTAGTATATATATGGGTGATCCCACAAAGCTGGTTTACAATTTCTGGGAGATTCTAATTTTTGCTAAAATCACATATTTTTATAAAATATAATGATTTAAGCCTTAAAAAGTTTCATTTAAAGCATTCCAATTGAAGAGGGTTTGATCAAACTACCTTAGATCAAATCCCCTTGGATAGAACCCTACTAGTTTTAAACCATACCTACAACAAAGTCTCATTTACACCTATCAAAATGTTGATAAAAAACCACTTTCGATTTACCTTTTGGGGAATCAAATGAATTCATTTAACATTTATTTTTTGTAAGTATGTAGTCCTTATTATAAGCTTCCCAAAAATTATAAGTTTAAATAAATTTAATTTTATTATTATATCTAATTTTTATTTCTTGTGAATGTAGGTTTTTCACCGAAAATCAAGCTCTTTGTTTTGTACATGTGGAAAAATAGCAGATTATCAAATAAAAATATTGAAAAATATGAGTGCACCAGATATTGAAGTCCTTGATCCAACAAAATAAAATAAAATCGATACATACAAAAAATGTTACACATTATATGGTCACGCTATGTAAGAATTGTAATTGGTTTGACTTTGAAACTTGATTAAAGAAAAAAAATTCAATAAAAAACTATCTAACCAAGTGGAAGCACTAGATATCATAGTTACAAATCTAAATTCAAAAGAATTAGAATTTTATCCTTCATGGAAAAAAAAATAATGCGTTATACGGTGAGTGCCACTTTTTAAAAATGTTGTTTTCTTAAAAAAAATAGTTTTCGAGGGAGATGGAAAAAGAAGGGCAATTTGATTCCAAAATTTTTGAAAAAAATATATTTAGAATCTACAAACAAAATTTCACGAAACTCTAGTTTGCATCATCTTCAAATTCCTCATAGTTTAGCTGCTATAGTTGCCCGAAAGTGAAGATTTAGTTAAAAAAATTATTTCAGTGTCCAATTTGGCCAAAAATTGTAAACCACTATTGTAGGATCACCCATATCATATGTCAATAAAGCATGTATATGTAATCGATATACAAATGAATATAATGGAAGAATGAAAGATAGGAGGAATGTGGGATAAAAGACAATCCAATGGCATTGTGCCACTTGTCAGCATTCCAATGGAGGGAGGTTGTGCACATTTTTTTCATTGTGCATGATAAATGCTATTAGGTGGATATTGAAATTTTGAAAGTTGGCTTGTTGGAGGGAAAAGAAAGAGTCTTAAATGCCAAGTGGGAGACATGTAAGAGACAATGTAAGAGGAGCTAATGCCATGTTGGAGGACAAGTCCCTTTTAGGGGGAGATTTCAAATTTAAAGTATATTCCACAAAGATGCCATTTTGAATGATAATAGAAGAAATAATAAATCAAATAAATTGATTTATTGTGCAAGTTGCAAAATCTAGAGAATTGGGGGATTAGATTAGCATTAATCATGATTTGATTAATTTTAATGGAGGTTAGTTGATTGTGACATTCAACTCAAATATTTGGATTTATTTAAATTAAATGAGAAGATAAAGAACATTAGAGATTTAATTAAATATTTGGATTTATTCAATTAAATGAGAAGATAAAGAACATTAGAGATTTAATTAAATATTTGGATTTATTCAATTAAATGAAGGAACTTTAGGAGACTAATTCAATAAAATTGAATTATTTAATTATAGAGAAGAATATGATTTAATCAAATAGAATGATATATTTAATTAGATAAAGTTGATTTATCTAATTAAATAAAGATCAAATTAAAAGAGGAAATATGATGAATTTTAATCAGATAAAAATTATTTGATTAAAAATGGTTAGTAGAGGGATGATTAAGGATGAAATGAAATTAGTGATTCCAGATTAGATGCATTTATATTTTACGTGTCTACATTTTTCTCCTCTTTGAAGCAATCTACCTGTTGTGTTGGTTCAAAGAATAAACTGCAAAGATCAAAATTTAAAAAAAAATTGATTTTTTTGGATGCCCCGGTGGAAAGAAGTATACTAGTACATTGTCCCCTCTAGAGAACAAGCAAAACAATTTTGATTTGAGGGTCGATCTTGCGACAAAGAGGTTCAAGATGGACGTATGGATGGTTATGAGATGGTGCAAATGAGATGGTTTTAAGATGCTTAGAATAACCAATCTATACTCTCCTAAACAACTTAAAATGATGATGCACTTCTTTTGAGATGGATGATGTGATGATGCCTATATGATTATGCAATAGATGTTTTATGCAAATGTATGGTTTATGAGATGCTTAGACTAACAGATCTATATTGTGATGATGAACATGCATGTGAGATGATCAATGTTTCTTATATGATATGATATGATGTGTAGTATGTTGATGGTTTGTGGATGCAAGATGGATGCAGGATGGATGCACTGGTGATGATGATTAACTAATCATGGTACCATGTTAGCGCAGAAAGAATATAAAAGAAATAAGAGAATCTAACAAGCCAACCTTATCAGAGATGATGATGATGATGATGATGATGATGATGATGATGATGATGATTTTTTTATCAGGAATTGGGACCTTAAAAGGGATACTTACCTTATGTTTGATAATACACATAGGCACAATGCATCAAGGTATAAAGAACCAGGATGGCGTTGCACCTAGTGTGATGGACTTTGACTCAACAATCAGATAGGAGTACTCTTGTTCACACCTAACATACATAACCCTATTCAAAATGAAATTTAGATATTCCAAACATCTCATACCAAAACATAGAAAGGAGAGCCTTCCTATTTGTTCAACAAGACAACTAGAACATCCTCCCTACACCCAAACAAAGTACATATGACCAAGGTTATATTACAAGAATATCCCACAAACACAACAGATAAAAAGATAATGATCGTTGCCCCATTTCTTTCTCTCTAAATCCCTTTGTTTGGGACATCATCAAGAGGTCATTGAAATGAGCGCAAAAAGATAAGTCAAAAGACAAAGGTAAATCAAACAAACAAGCTAATGTTCTTCATGCCGCTAGCCAAGACTAAACTATGGTGATGCCTGATGTTGATGTCCATTGTAGGAAGGATGCATCTTAGACATGATGTTATCAGATGATTGATTTGGGACTATTTGGATGATAGGCTATTGACACAAAGAGTTGACTAACTTGTTTACTTACTGAACTAGATTTGAGACCCTAACATTTGGGTTTTCACTTTTGAACTCCCAGACTTGTTTCTGATTGTTTTACCAAAGGTTGAGGATGACGATTGTTTTATTATGAGAGATGCTTATTGTGGGTGAAAGCAAGATGAGACGGATGGATTTTTTCAAATATTTGGATGTTTTTGGAGGTTTTGGAGTTTTTTGAAATGTTTTGGGGTTGTTTTTGGTATTTTCAAGATTTTACAAATGTTTTGATTTTCAAATTTTCCAATTTGTTTTTGTGTTTTTGAATGTTTTTGTGTTTTGTGTTTTTTGAATGTTTTTGTGTTTTTGTGTTTTTTGAATGTTTTTTGTGTTTTTGTGTCTCGAGGGTTGATCAAATATTAGCCTTGTCTATGTTTAAGGTTAGAGATGACATAGTTTGTATACCATGTTTTTGATGTTTTCTATTTTTTTACGAGTGTTTTTGGATTTTGATATGTTTTGATTGTTTTTGGGTTTTCCTAGTTTTTTATTGTTTTTGGATTTTCGCATGATTTTGACAATTTGGATATGGATATGTGTGATGATATCAGTGCTCTGTTTTGGGATTTTGTTGAAAACCAAGCTAAGGTTGATTGATCAGATCAATGGATTGATGATGATAATATTGTTGAGGATACACAACAATGTAAGGATAGTGTTAAGCAACACAAGGATTAGGATGGATATCCCAAGATGATGAGGGATTGATTGGATTTGATTGATCGGGATTGATGATGATAACATTGTCGAGGATGCACAACAATGCAAGGATAGTGTTAAGCAACACGAGGATTGGGAAGGATATCTTGAGATGATGATGGATTGATTGGATTTTATTGATCAGGATTTTGAAGCTTGATTTTGGAACAAAAACTATTTTGAATGATTTGATGTGATGCTAAAGTGCAAATTAGATGCTATTGATATTGATTGTTTGGATTGATGTTTGATAAAAGATAAAACTTGATAAGGAACATCTTCTCATCAAAATATGCCATGGGCTAGTGATTTGGATTCTTTCTCACAAGTGGTTTGACCAATTTGACTTTATGTTTGCCAATGTTCAGATCACCACATAAGTTGGAGGATATAGATCAAGATTTATTCCCGAAGCAACATGTACATACCTACCCCCAATGTTTGGCAATGTATGGAATGTCATGGATGGATACCTTGATAGGTGTGTGGATGGATGGATATGGTAAGCATGCAAAGTATGCCAAGGATTATCTTGTGATAAGATAAAGTGTTCGAACAAAGGATGCTCATTTGGATAATGCTTCATCGCTTAGATAATACTGGGTAGGATAGGACCAATGAAAATGACTCATGTCAAGATGTTTACCATAAGAAAGTGTAAAGTGTACACCAAACTTTTTCAAGATCAAGATAATTTGGAAGATGGATGTGCAAATATATGAAAATGGATTGGATCAATGGTTTATGGATGAATGGATTTATTATGGATGAGATTGATGAAATGTTGGACTTATTATGGATGGGATGAGATGCTTTCACCTGAATTAGCGCATGTAGATGCTTGATTCTTACACATGACACCTATTTTCCAGGTTTTCATCATGGTACCTATCCAAAGTGCCACCGAAGTGGTTTTCACTATCTAGGATGATTTTTATCTTTACTATTTTCAATCATTTTTTTGATTTTTTTGGATTTTTATGTTTTTTGATTTTTTGTATTTTTTTGAAAGATTTTAAGCTCATGTTGAACCACCTGGTGCTGTCGATGTAGATGCTTATGTCATAATGTACCATCAATATCCTGCTTGAAGAAGCTACTTTGCCAAGATATGTGCACTTGAATACAACTTTTGAGATTCCTGATCTATTTTATTGATACCAGAGTTAATTTTATCTTTGTGCACACATAGAGTTCCTTCTGAATCCTTATGATGAAGGGTAGCTACCAATACATGGTCAATGTGAGAATTGGATATCATGTGTGCAGGCGTGGATGGTGTTATGTGTTTAGGAATAGATGGATTGGTTGACAGCTTGGAACCTTTGACTCTCCAAATTTGGGAAGATGAGCAATAATGGGTGGATATGAAAGTGTGTATGGAATTAGGACCAACTGCTTGATATACTTTGTACGTTGCTTGAGAAGCTTTCTTTTTCTTTTGTGGATGTCTTTGATGGATACATTTCCCTTTTTTATTTTTCCCCATAGTTTCTTTGACTAATGGAGTTTGATAGGGATAATATTTCTTTGTATTCTTTGGTATCCATGTGTATTTGATTTGTCCATTATGCTTCTCTGCTTTTTTTGCTTTGATAATGTTCTTTGTGCTTTGATTCAAGTCTTTCTTTTGATGTTGGTCCCAATTCGTGGATGAGGTGATGGGTGTATGAAGATTCATGACATGGTTGGTTGTAGTATTGGCATCGGTTTCATCATAAGGACTCTTTGTGCTCCCTATGTTGATGTTTTCTTGAGACATAGTTGCCCCCAGTATGATGGTAGTAGCACCTTTGTTCTTTGATTTTTCTTGTTTTGAGATGTCTTGTTCGGTAAGCATTCTCTGATAAATAACCACTACAGATGATGTTATTTCAATTTGTTGCTCTGCTAACTCTGAAATATCCTGTTCTATCTGACCTATTTCCTTGAGTGGATAATGTTGGATATCTTCATACATGATGTCCTCAGTCTGAATTTGGGATATCTTTGATCCTGATGTTGATAATTCAGTTTGACAGTTTGACTGTAGGAATCAATAAGCTGCTCCTTTTGTGTAATAATGTCAAGAGTAAAGGAATCATGTTATAAATGAAGATCATATGTGTGTCCATCCAAAGAAAGCATCTCATGGGTAGATGGAGGAGTATGTGCTATGTGGATGTGATCATCATTTGCGACATCTTGTATAGATAGGAGAGTGTCCATTAGATCATTGTAGTATCTTGGAGATACAAATTCTTGATCTTGATTGATTTCAAAATTACTTTTGACATGCTTTGGATCAAGTTCTTGACATGGGGTAGTTTCAAAGGATGGATTGCTTACAAAGGGTTCTTGGATATCTTCATTAGGCCTGGGAAGTGGCTCAATATCCTCTTGATCTTTGAGTGGACTTGGATCAAATGTTGAGTTGAGGATCCCTTCTGTAACCATGAGGTCAAAGGATGTCAATATGTCTTGGGAAGGACCATTTCTAGACTTTGGTGAAAGATGTTGATCATGCTTTGGAATAAACCCTTGAGATATGTCCTCTAACTCATTAGATAATGTAGATACATTTTCAACATGATCATTGGTCGATGGATCGTAGATTATGTCAATAGGATCAAATAACTCTAAAACTCCTTGAAATAGATGACTAAAAAGTGGCTCTTGATGTATGGTGAGTTGGTCATCAGATGAGGTGGAAACATCTTCAATGTGCTCATTGATGGATAGGTCTTGATCATTGTTTTCAACAATTGTGGTGGAGAGATTGTCAATGCTATCACTAGTGGTTGAATCTTCATCATTGTCCCCAATAGTGATTATATTTTGATCAATAAGGTCTTGGATGATATTTTTGAGTCGAATACAATCTGATGTTGTGTGTCCCTGGATTTTATGGAAATCACAAAGGTGATTTTCATTTTACCATGGTGGTTTCACTAAGGGATCTTGATAGTTTTCATAGGTGGGAATTGTGATGAGTTTTTCCTGCACCAATTGTTGCATGACTGATTCGACTGGCTTCCCAAGTGGTGTGTATTCTCATTTGTTACCCTGTAGGACTTGTACTTTAAATTGACCTTGCAGTGATTGATTTTGGAGATGTGGTGATTGATCTTTGAGATGTGGTGATTGATCTTCGAGATGGGGTGATTGGGTTTGTTGTTGATGTTGTTGATCTTGATATCCAACCTCTTGACATTAGAGATATTGTTCTTGATGTGGTTGTGGACACAACTCAACGCTTTGATGACATGGTTTAACCAATGGAAGAGTGTATTTATTTTGGAGTGAAGATGTCTCTTGGCTCAATAATTCAATTAGTTTGGAAAGTGAAGCAAGTTGATCTAGTGAAATTTGATCTTGACACCCTTGATATAGTTGATTTGGTTTTTGTTCAAGCAGATTTGGAATGCATACTTGTGGTGTTTATATGGGATCATGGACAAATTGATTTTGGAAAATGTTATGATTTGGGATGATGTTTAGATTTGGAATCATTGGTTGAAGTTGAACATTTTTGTGGTTGGAAAACATATTGCCTTGATTTAGGTAACTTTGATTTTGCATGGTGTTACCTTGACTTGGATTAATACATGGAGTTGTTAACATCTTGTTTGGACTTTGAACAACATATGTATGATTAGTAAACATATCTATCCCAAATTTTACCAAGTGTTGATTTGAAATGTTCATGTTTGGTAAACTTGTACTTGGTATATTCACCTTTGGCATGTATGGATTTGGTGGGATAATGTTTTTTTGTTGAAGACTCATGTACTGATTGTTTGGTTGATAGATTTTTAGGTTTGGACTTTGATTTAAATCTACTATAGGGAAAGGTGTTCCAAAATTTGGATTGGGCATACTCACATTTGTTGTACCATTGAGGTTTGTAGGAGATAATGATCCCATGTATAAATGTGAGTTTTGATAATCCATTGGTTTTGTAAGGCTTTGATAGTTTGGTTGATTTAGACTACACATGTTGTATGAATCAAGTTTATATTCCATGTTCTTCTTGTGTTTTGACCTTGTTGCAAAATTGAACCTCTAAGGTGTTCAGGACCAATGATGAGATGAAGGATGAAAGGGGTGAATGATATGGGTGTTGAAATTTTAGGAACTTTGGATCAATGCTAGACTTTAGGATTTGATTTTGATTGTTTTGATTGGATAATGAACTTGTAAACCCTAATATGTTAGATGGGATCTTAGGATGCACTTGTTCAAAGGTGTGTAAATTTAACTAGAGGTATGAGAAAGGATGCATTCTCACACTCCTAACTAAACAAGGTGATTTTGATGTGTTTGATGATTTACCCAAGTCTAGAATGATGTTTCCAAAGCTCTAAAATTGTTTGTGGGATGGAGATGATAGATGTTTGGGATGGATGAAGTGTTTGATTTGATCCTAAATAAACCTAAGAAGAACTTTGTTTACAAGACCAAGATATTGAAGAGCATTCTTTTCCCTAAGAGTAGTTCAAATCAAAAGACCAATGTTTGCACGGAAAACCATATGACCAAAAGATAACAAACACTCGTGTGGGGTTCAATTAATTTAATCTTTGCTTAATGGATTATTTTTACCACAAACACTTTCTTACCTTAGCTTTTCAAACTAAATGTCTAATGTACTAATCTCTTTTCATCCTACAAGGTCCATTATGTGGAAATCAAGAAGATCAAGGCAATAGTTCCCTAATGTTGACTTTAGTGAGCAAATTGAGGTATAAATTCAAATTTTTAGAAGCCTCTAAGGATAGAATCCCCAGGGAAAGCAATAACACTTGGATTTTTTCAAAGGTATTTTCTTCCTCTAAAGGTTTTGAAATTTGATGATCGTGTTGAATGTTTATTTTCCCAATGTTTACGATCAAGCAAAGTGTTTTCGATTCGAAGAACATGCACAACCCTATGGATATGAAAGACAATATTTGTTGAGTTCCCACTTGGATAAATCTAGCTATGCATACTCTTAGCGGATGATTAGATGCTTGACCACACAGGCTCCCCCTTACAATGCACTCGCTTCTCAGGTTAGACAAGCATCAATACCCATGAAAATCCCATGGCATAATTCTCATCTCTACTAAAAGCCGTAAAAATGTGGGGCGGCTTCAGAATGACTGTTCTTGCACCAACAAATAGATTAAGGATTTTGGCCTTTCTAAACAAAGGGTTTTAATGCAGGAATTCCATTCGTGGGGGATCATCCATATGGAAAGAAACCATTGTTTCCCTTCTTGTCAGAACAATCCTCATGATACTTGAACTTTCCTCAAGTACCCACACTTATATACTGGTTGAAAGTCGGTTGGCTTTAGCGTGTTCCCGGTTGGGTCATTCCCTTGGGTGATTACTTTTTTCCCACAAGGCAAGCCATCTAAAGATAAACAAAAGTGAGCAAGCACATTCATAGTTTGATCAATCTTCATTGAGAAACAAAGAGAGAACACACACGATGAGCTCCACTCACACTCGCAAGATTTGTCAATTTTAAACCCAAATCAAAATGTGGAGGCAATCTTTTTGACAACTTAATATCACAAAAATACTTTTGATTCTTAAGACCATCATGAGGCGTGAGAGAAGCGGATATACCTTTTAGATGATATTACTTTGTGAAAAATATTACAAAACACCAAATGCACATGTTCATTTTAATTTCCAAAGGAAAAATTGAGTTCTTTTTAAAGCACCAAGATGAAGTGTGAAGTTTGTCAAATTTTTAGAACCCAAATTGAAATTTAGTAAGTGTCTAATGTTCTTTTTAATCCTTTATAACAAAAATGAAAGCTTTTGTAGTATTCTTTCTAGAATCCAAAAAGACGTGAGTTGGCCTAAAACAGAAAATGAAAGCATAAAATGGAAGCTCTAAGCTTTTAAAAACAATTTGTCAACTTCAAATTCAATGCTCATTTCTCTTTAACTCTGAGATTCTTCAAAGATTTCCTCTTATCTTTCAATGTTGTAAGTCCCTTGTGCAAACGAAATCCCTTTTCCTCCTTCCCTATAAACATCACAAACAAGATAGATAATATGCTTTTGGATTTAGTTGTGTATATTTTTTTCATCGACGTTTCAAATCACACTCAGTGATCCATCATCAGGAAAATATACATAGCTAAATCCAAAAGCATATTATCTATCTTCAATGGACTGTGGAAAACTCATACCAATGATCACAAACAAGAGTTATGCATGTATTGTGAAACGATAAAAATGTACACAAGACATCCAATTATTTAAGAAAACCTTTGACGAGGAACATGAGTCTTTTATGATGAAAATAACTCAATAATACGAGATCATTGACATTTAATTCAAGATAGACAAAAAAAAAAAACAATCGACCTAAAAGAATTTTTTTTTAATAAGAAAGCAAGATCATAAAAACCATCCTATCTTAAAAAAAAAACCCCAAATCCATACTATAAAGATTTCTCAAGTGATCAAAACATATGATGCTACATAATGATTTGAAAATGATTTAAGACTTTTTCATTTTATATAGCACCTTAACATCAAAATTTAAATGTAAGCATCCAAAGATAAATTGGAAGGACTTCAAATTTTTTGCAGGCCCCTACATGATAGCTCCTTCCAAATATCTAATCATCATAATGTTTTCGATCTCCCAAGTAGGATTTAGGCCCACCGAATTTGAATACAATTTGTAACTTCTTTGAGAGCCACCCCTATGTACTTTGAATGTTATAACAAAGCAGCTACCTTATTTAAATTCTAAGCTCAAATTCAACAACCTTCACCAGTTCAAGCTTTAAAGAGATGTCATTCATGAAATGCATTGACTGCAAACATTTGAAAAGGGCGTACGAAACTTTCCAACAAATGCTATTTAGTAGGCGTATGAAAAAGGCAACAAATACAAGTTTTAAAAACTTTCAAGCAAATGCATTTGGTAGGTAAAAAGTCACGCAATAAATGTCATTTGAAAGGATTTCAAATTAAATGCAAATGGCAGGTGTATGACTGAACTCCATAGTTTCTGTTAGAAGGCAAAATAAACTTTCAAGCAAATACTGTTAGTGGGTGAAAAAAACCGTGCCCAAATTCTTTTGAAAAAAACTTCAAAGCTAATGCAACTCATAGGAAAATAAGGAGTACAACGAACCAAAAGTTTGCATTTGACAGGTGTAAAACCGATTTCTACATTTTTTTACCAGCATCCTCCCTGTCTGCAATTTGTAACACCAAGCTTCCAAGCTTCCAAGTTTCTAAGTTTGACTATCAATGCGAGATCAACATAGATCTATTTTCAAGTGATTTGTTATGCAACAGAGGTGGGAGATGGGCAAGAGTAATGGCGCTATGTTGATGTATGTAGGAAAAACATATCCCCATGAAATATTAATTTAACTATGATAATATCGATGGCTTGATTATTTTTTAGCTCAACAACAAAAAACACATCCACAGGGATCAAAAGAGCTTGGAAATTAATTTCTTCAGAGCCACTCTTCTTCATTCGGGAAAACTGCTCTCACAAACGACAAGGAGGAAAATATGGGTCTCTAAAAAAATTGCAAGTCAAAGACAAACGTTACAATGGCATGGATGGAAACAACGTGGATTGGGGTGGTCCTCCTATCTTTGTTACCTACAATGTTTTTTTTTTTACAAAGAATACGTTCAATTTATGTTTCGAGATTTTACTTTCTGACATAAAGTGATTTGACTGAAAAATGCAATTGCGCCTAACACAATTTTTTTTTGATTTGACTGGCAATGTGATTTGATTTGATTTGATGCATCAATTTATTTTTCTCTAATACAAACAATATTTTTATTTCTACGAATTGACCATGGACAAAGAGCACGATGGCTCTACCTAATCTTAAATCAGAGAAAAACAAGTAAAAGATACCAGCTTAATGTGACATCCAATTTTTCATTACAATCTCCAATGCATTGATCAAAGTTAGAAGAAACAAAGAGACATGAAATCATGGAGAAGTTGATGCGCTAGTGAGAGATATCGAATGAATATCACCACTAAATCTGATAGAACAATCAATGTCAATTTCTTCATTTTTGTACATGTCCACCCTGTAGATTTATTCAATCATCTTAAAAGATACAAGTAGAATGACATGGTGCACATATTTGAGGGCATGAATGTTCAACGCCTGGAGGATATTACAATAGTCTCAAAAATATTATCAAAAATAAATAAAAGGCATCACATCCACTACAATAAGATCAAGTTATTTCAACATTGGATAATGATTACGCTTATCTTTTGAGAGATGTTCAACTAATACAGATTCTATCATGGACCTCAAAGCGTGCAAGAAATTTTAAATAACAACCTCTTAGTTCGATTAGTCCAAAAATTTTGGTTGTCAGAACAATTTAAAAATCACAAAATTCCTATTTCATATGTGATAGAAAACATAATGAAGCAACAACTTTCAAATACAAGCCAAAATAGAAATGAAATGCAGTAGTTCGAGTATACAGTGGGCGCAAAAATGTAGATGGTTTTCTACATTTGAGATGAAAAAAAAACTATTAACATTGTTAGTCAAACTAGACAAAGGAGATAAAACATCCCTATGAAATACTTGAGCATGCCACATATGCTTGAAATAAGATGAATAAACCCAAAACAACTAAATAGAGCATATGAAGCATGTCAAACCCTTATCCCATTGTGGGTTGGTGCTACTTTGATGTGGAAAGTAGCCCTTTCCCAATCCTTGATATGCTTGATGATGGAAATGCCTTGAAGATGTTGAGTTGTGATGAAATGCAAATGATGCTTGTGTTGATAATGAGCTTGCATAAATTTTATGTCCCCAAACTCAATAGAAGAGTCTTCTATTTATAGAAAAGAGTGTTGGAAGAATGAAAGATAGGAGGAATGTGGGATAAAAGACAATCTAATGGAATTGTGCCACTTGTCAGAATTCCAATGGAGGGAGGTTGTGCACATTTTGGTCATTGTGCATGATAAATGCTATTAGGCAGATTTTGAAAATTTTAAAGTTGGCTTGTTGGAGGGAGAAGAAAGAGTCTTAAATGCCAAATGGGAGACATGTAAGAAACAATGTAAGAGGGGATAATGCCATGCTGGAGGAAAAGTCCCTTTTGGGGGGAGATTTCAAATTTAAAGAATATTCCACAAAGATGTCATTTTGAATGATAATAGAAGAAATAATAAATCAAATAAATTGATTTATTGTGCAAGTTGCAAAATCTAGAGAATTGAGGGATTAGATTAGCATTAATCATGATTTGATTAATTTTAATGGAGGTTAGTTGATTGTGACATTCAACTCAAATATTTGGATTTATTTAAATTAAATGAGAAGATAAAGAACATTAGAGATTTAATTAAATATTTGGATTTATTCAATTAAATGAAGGAACTTTAGGAGACTAATTAAATAAAATTGATTTATTTAATTATAGAAAAGAATATTATTTAATCAAATAGAATGATATATTTAATTAGATAAAGTTGATTTATCTAATTAAATAAAGATCAAATTAAAACAAGAAATATGATGAATTTTAATCAGATAAAGATTATTTGATTAAAAATGGTTAGTAGAGAGATGATTAAGGATGAAATGAAATTAGTGATTCCAGATTAGATGCATGTATATTTTACGTGTCTACACTATGTACCCTCATGTACACTTTCCTTGTGCATATAGTCTATCATCGTCAAGCATGTGTGTACACATACATATTCCTCATATGTTCCACATATCAATACAAGCATAGTAACAAGGAAAGAACTCACAAGCTCAAACAAATAAACATCACCCAATAATGCACTTGATAGTAAACAAGACCATTACTAATACAAACATACTAACTAAGAATGACTTACCAACTTCCCACTTAGTAACTTAACTCAATTATTCTTATGTGGTGTGTGTAAGCTCAAATAGGTTATGTTACTAGTTACCCAACCAAGACCTTCTCCTGAGTGATACTTCCCCTCTGCCTGGAGGAATTGAACATATACCTGCAACCACTAACACATGCATATGGCAGTCAGTTGTTCACAAAATATGTAGTATACATAATAATTTATCTCTAAAGTTAGAATATCAACTCAATATTCATCCAATCACATAAATGCATTCCTTCATATAATATTAAATGAGATGACATTCATTCATAAAGTAGTGATAAAAAAGTGTAAGTACATTTTATTCATCCATCAAATTCATATTTTACCCTACATAGTAATAGTAAATAGTAATTACACAATTGGGGTGTAACATACTCCCCCCCTTGTGAATCATCATCCCCGATGATTTTATGTAGCAACATAAAACAAAAAAAATAATCAACATATTGTTTCAAGCATTCTCAAAAGCATCTAAAGCGTGAGGAAACTGTTGTTGAATCTGTTGGTTATTTTTTATGCTGTTAACTAGGTTGGTCTCCTAATCTCCCTATGGAATTGCCATTTCCAATCAAGGGCAGCTAGAAGGACCTAGACCAACTGACGAGGACTTTAAAATAACCTCCTACACTTCGGGCTCTGCAAGACCCGGGAGGGTGATCCCTTTAGCAATATCAACAAATTGAAACATATACATAACATAATATTGCTCAATAGATAATCTCATTTAATAGCTCAACATAATAGGATAATACTTAATAGAATTGGTTGTTCATCAATAATATCAGCTACTTGGAGCATGAGATAACCACAACACTATAACACACAGGGATTTAAAATGGTTTTGAATTTTGAAGATTGGGGACCAAGCTGAAAACAACAGAAGTATAATACTTGACCAGTGCTAGAAAATGGGCTATGGAGTCATATAACCAGCATTCATCCTACAGTGTTGAAAATGTTATGAAGATCCTTACAAATGTTATCACATTATGACAACCAGATCACTGAAGTTTTATCTGATAACCCTTCTTATAAATCCATCTGAAACATAGTATTCCTGTCACATATGTTGAAGCAATTACACTATTCTATGAACAAAAGGCAATAATAAATGCACCTCGTGCTTTATTAAAGCAATTACATTATTCTCAGAATAGAAGGTAGCAACATATATCACTCTAATGCAACAAATGTGCATGAAAAGACTCAGATAATCTTATTATTGAATAAAAAAGAGTAGTACATCTCAGAAATGGAGACAATTATTAGCTAAATATAAACATGAGAACACAATTCATAACAAACGCTTTTAGATTTAATGACTCAATTACATTTCTCCCAGCTATACAGTTCTACCCAGAGCTTCTGCCTAACTTGCAGAGCTTTTAGAAATTGGAAACCCAGCCTCTCTTTTTTTACAATGAGAGAAGAAAAGAATAAAAGAGAAACAAAAGTAGCCCTAAGATCAATCTGATCCATAGATGCCATCTGGAAACTCAATCCATCGTCGATCAACAAGTTGCTCAAAACCTCTCTCCTCTCTCTGTAACTAAATTTTCCTCTTTATCTGCCCTTGATGTTAGTTGTCTTGCAACAGGAAATTCGCCCATGTGATGAAATTATCAATTTTACCTGCAGCTGGAAAATATTCCTTGTGCCCGTGAAAATTTTTGTTTCAACTCTTTTCTATGCTTTGGTTGCAAATATTTTACTTTTACAAAGTAAAACATTCTCCTTGCACCCTTTCAAAATATCTGTCTTTATCAAGTGAATAATATATGCCCCCATGAAATTATTTTATTTCTATTTGTTTTATCTGCACCTTATTTTATTCACTTTCCAGTAAATAAAACACTTTACATGATGAACATGTATTCACTGTAAAATATCCCTCCAATGCAATTTCACGTATATGCCCAAAGCTTTAAATATTTCACTTGAAATATTTATCAAGGCAAAACACTTTATCCATCCAGCATCTATGATTTTTTAATCTTTTATTTAACTTTCACCCATTCATGTGCTCTTTAAATATTTGCTCCATCTTATGTTATTTCACTTTACAAAAGTGAAAATATTTCAAAAGATTTACGGGGCAACTCAAATTTCATTGGCGCCACCATATTTGACTTTACATAAAAAAAAATTCATTTTAAGAACATATTATTTACTCGTCTCTTAATGTCTCCAGCCATCTAACATATTTTACCTTTATGAAAATTGATGAAAGTCTCTCTTTTTAAAACTTTATCGAGCATCGAAATATTTCATTGGACCCACCATATTAGAATCTCACGGGCAATGCTTTTTCTTTTAAAATATTTCATTCAAAATTGAAATCATTGAGACATCCTCCTAATGTTTCACCCACAAGACTTGACTCGGGCCCATGCCACGTGACAAAATCTTGCCATTTCGCGATGATTAAAAGACATGCAGGTTTAGATCGCAATATGGTGGGGTGTGGCTAGGATGTGGTTGGGTTTTTCTCCTCCTTTCTCCATCGTTGATCTCCCTCCTGCATCTTGGTTTGCCCATTTTTTCCCTAACTTTTCTATTTCCGATGCTCGAGCTCTGCAATTTTTTCTACTCATGCCGGCCATATTTACTTTGGGGTTTCCATAGCCTTTCAATAGATCCAGTTTACACACTCTTCCAAGCTGCGAGTGGTATCCCCTGTTTAGCCTTCCACTGCATGCTTTAATGGATTCCCATATCCTTTATTCACTGCATCGAGCTCCTCTTTCTAATACTTTCCACAAATCTGTTACATTTCCTGAGACCACATTTGATGGGATCTTCTCTTCTTCAAGCCACACGCACACCCTTGAGATTCCTCCATTCCTTTGATGGATGTCTATACCCTGTCCCATTCCATGCGTATATGCTGCCATTGTTTTGAAGTTTCTAAAGTACTTTCAACAAATGCATCTTGTATATCCTCCATTTTATGCACATTCTTTGGTCAGCATCCTCCTCTGCTCAATGCGTGCTTTCAGTCTGTAGACATCCAAATTTGGACACTTAATTTATCCAAATTTATCACTTTTCATCTAAACATCCTCTTATCCGAGTTAATTAAGTAATATTACTATTATTTAATTAATATCCTTAATTCTGCCAAATCCCTAAGGTATTTATTAATTAAATACCTTACCCTCTTTAATCCCCTTTTCATCAAATGAATTAAATAAATATTACATTTATTTAATTCCTCACATGTCATTTTCATCTAATCCTAATCCATCTCCTAATTTCTTCATTAGGGATGTGCACATGCCTAATCCTTGATTAGGATGTGTCACATCCTCCAACTTTTGCAAGTTGGCTTTAATCCTAATTAACCCCTAATTATCCTCTAATTACTGATTAGTCAAACCTAATTAGTACCTTGGTCAACTCTTTCCATCCCCCAAGGAATTTTTAATTCCTTTTTATTCCTAAGAATCCCCTTTCCCATGCATCTTCTAGAACCTTTGACTTGTCACATCAAGTCACATGTGACAAATTCCCACCTTTTGGGAACCTTGTCTTATCCACTAGATTCTTCCAATCATTGTGAATTTAAAATTCACTTTTATTCACCCAAGATTCTTCCCATCTCCCAATGTACTTGCAAGGTACTTGTCCTTCCTCCACCTCATGTACCTTTTGGCCACCTCACTTACACCTCATCTCCTTTTAGCCACTTCACCATTCCACATGTCAAGATGTGAGGGCTTGTGAGTCCTCAACTCACCTTAGCCCTTCATCTTGACCTTGTTGGATAAATCTCAACCATTGAATTCTCTAGAGAATTCAAATTCTCCTATAAATACCCCCTCCTCAAGGGCATTTTAAACACTTTGGATTTTCATAACTACATGCTGCCAATTTGCATTCTCAATCATCCACTATCATCTAGCCATCCATCTTAATCATTTTGCATAAGTTGATCTTGCATTTAGTCACTCAAGAAGCCATCTAAGGAGCACACAAAATCATCCCAAGCAAGGGCCAATCAAGGAGTCGTCAACAGTAAGGAAGGTGAAATCATTTGTATCTTGTTTTATCCATTTTCCTTCTTGTTTTATCACTCTTTAGGCTAATCTTGAAGTGTCCTTAGTATTTTATCACTTGCATTTTTAAGTTATTTTGCACATTAGAGTAGGGTAAAATTCTTAGGTTCACATTTTTGGCACGCCCAGTGGGACCCACAAACGGGTTCCTATACTTCACGTTTGCTGTTGTTGAGATTTTTGCAGGAACACGTTGCAGTGGGGTGATTACGCCCTTGTTTTTACCGCAGTGGGGCGATTACGCCCTTGTTTTACCACAATGGGGCGATTACGCCCCTGTTTTTACCACAGTGGGGCGATTACGCCCCTATTTTACTTCTGTGGGGCGATTACGCCCCTATTTTTACCGTAGTGAGGCGATTATGCCCCTATTTTTACTGCAATGGGGTGATTATGCCCTCTTGGCTAAAAACTATTTTTTGTGCTAATACTTTACTGCAGTGGGGCGATTACACCCTCTTGGCTAAAAATTGTTTTTTGTGCTAATACTTTTCTACAGTGGGGCGATTATGCCCTCTTGGCTAAAAACTATTTCTTGTGCTAATACTTTTCTGCAGTGGGGCGATTACGCCCTCTTGGATAAAAACTATTTTTTGTGCTAATACTTTACTACAGTGGGGCGATTATGCCCTCTTGGCTAAAAACTATTTTTTGTGCTAATACTTTTCTGCAGTGGGGCGATTACACCCTCTTGGCTAAAAACTTTTTTTTGTGCTCACTTTTCTGCTGTGGTTTGATTATGCCCTCTTGGCTAAAAACTATTTTTTGTGCTAATACTTTTCTGTAGTGGGGCGATTATGCCCTCTTGGCTAAAAACTATTTTTTGTGCTAACACTTTTCTGCAGTGGGGCGATTACGCCCTCTTGGCTAAAAACTATTTTTTGTGCTAACACTTTTCTACAGTGAGGCAATTATGCATCCTTGGGCTGAAAATTGTTTTTTGGTGCTAACAATTTTTCGCAGTGGGGTGATTACGCCCCTGTTTTTAGCGCAGTGGGGCAATTATGCCCCTGTTTTTACTGCAGTGAGGCGATTACGCCCCTGATTTGCTGCAGTGAGGCAATTAGGCCCCTGTTTTTACTGCAGTGAGGCGATTACGCCCCTGATTTGCTGCAGAAGGGCGACTGCGCCCCCTGGAAGGTAAAACTGTTATCTTGGCTTCAGTTTTTCGTTGTTATTTTCTCCCTAACATTGTTCTTGCAAGGATACATGTGTTTTTTCCTAACTTTTTGCAGCATATTCTTGTGAAGTTGATGGAGAAAGCAGGATAAAATATCTAATATTTGCTTGCAGGGCTATTCATTTGCTCAAACCTTTTAAATTATCCTTGTTGTTTGCATTAATCTAAGAACATAGTTTAATTAGAGGGAGTAATATTTATTGCTTGTTGTGCTTGTCTTTTTGTGTTACCCAAAGGGAGCATTAGCTTGTTTTCGCTTTCCCCTTGCACTTCATGTGAGCCTGGGGAGTAGTTGGAGACGGTTAGTGCTTTCTTTATAGTGGGACCTACTTGAGGATTTCATCACCCCAAGGGATGATTCCAACCACGCGTACCGGCGGGGTATATAAAAGGGGGAGAGTGAAAGCTGTACCCCAATCTAGTCACGTTATAATTGGCGGAGTGTCGAAGCTAGGGTGATACCTAGATAGACGTGAAGAGTTGGTCCGAGCCCTTCAGTATCTCACTGGGGTTCTTGACTCATGCTTGTGGTGGGTTGGTGTTCATGGTTGTGCCTCACGTACCGAGAGTATATCGAGGACTCCCTAGACACCTTGTGCATCCTAGATTAAGACCACTTTGGCCATACCCTTAACACTAATCATAGGGTTGTGTTTGCTTGAGAGTGTTTTCTTGTGAGAAACCAGTGAAATTTTGACAATTTGGCCTTATCATTGTCATTTTAAAGTCCTTGCCATAGTCATTTGCATCAAACCAAGCCTCTGTTTTATTGCAGTGAGGCAATTATGCCCCTATTTTTACCGCAGTGGGGTGATTACGCCCCTGTTTTACCGCAGTGGGGTGATTACGCCCCTATTTTTACTGCAGTGAGGCGATTACGCCCCTAGTTTGCTGCAAAGGGGCGAATTTTCCCTCCTGAACACCTGAAATCGCCCCATTTGGATCCCTTTCGCCTCTAAATCATCATTTAACCATTCCCAACCATTTTCTCATCATCCTAAGCCTTTGTTTTGTCACTCTAAACCTCCAAAAACCTCCATTTGACCATTTTAAACCTCCATATCATCATTCCAAGCTTTTGTTTAACCATTCTAAATCCCCATTCATTCTCCACAATTATCTTCAATCCACCCATCTGGTTTAATCTCTCCCTAATCCATTCAAAAGTCCATACCCTCATTTAACGAATGCCATAATTTTACCATTTGCATAACCAAATCATCCTAACCTTGTATTACAAAGTGGTTACCCCAAATTGACCATAGTAATTGAACTTGATTATTAGTCTCTAACTTCGACCCAAATCAATTTTCTTCCATCTTGAGGTAAATTCAGTGTCGTAAGTTATCATCCTCGGCCCAATCAATCCATTCCTATCTTAAGGTGTATTCGGTGCTGGGATCATCCTCTTAATCAATCAAAGCTCTAGGCCACTAAGGGTAACTTCCTTTGATTAAACTCAAGGTCTCTCTTACATCTTTCATCATCCAATCATACCCATCTAATCATCCAAATCTATCAAATCCAATCATTTTGTCAAAACATCCAATTACCCAATCAATCAAATCACATTCGTTCTATCACCATAATCCTATTCAATCCGATCTATTCAATCAAAATTCAATCAACCTTATCCAATCTAATCCAATCCAATCACATCACCTTTGACCCAATCAATCTACTTCCATCTCAAAGTAGATTCGGTGTCGATTGTCAGAATCAATTCCATCGCATCATCCAATCATCCTAATCTGAGCTTTAGTCCAATCCTGATATGAGCTTGACCCAAATCCCGATTTGAGCTTTAGTCCGATCCCATCTAAAATATTTTCATCCATCCTCTTTATCCTTTCACTATCATGAATCCTTATCCTCCATCAATAGTGGTCAAGGGAAACCCTAATTACATTGACAACGAAAATGAAAGTCTTGTTGATCAAGAGGAATATGACATAGATCCCCTTGACACTATCATTGCTAGTAAGCTTTCTCCACCCACTTTCCAAAATCCAATCACCCCCTTGAGTTATCCCGTTATGTCTTCGTCCATGCCTAATCATGTTCCTTATGCTACCTTTGACAAGGGATATCCATCATATCCATCATACCCCTCATCTACATCATCCTCTTATCCAACACCCGCATCCTCTTATCCTAGTCTACCATCTCAATACCCCTATCCTAATCCCCCATCCACATCCTCCTATCTAAATCCTTCATCCGCATATACCCACTACCCTAATCTTCCACGCCAATCTACTCAAGTGCTCTAATCCTACATTTGTACCTTCCTATCCTAATCCAACATCCACATCAACTTATCCTAATCTGACATCCACATTTCCCTATCTTAATCTACCATCTCAATTTTCCCATCCTAATCCACCATCCCAATACCCTTACTACAATCCACCACCTGCATCCTCATGTCCTAATTCACCATCCCAATCCCCTTATCTTAACCCTTCATCTAACCTTAATCCCCCATCTATTTCCAGTCCTGCATCCAATCCCATTCCCCCATCTAATCCTAGTCCACCAATCCATAATCCTTCATCCACTCCTACCATGCCATCTCAACCTAGAGCATTCAAGTTCCTCACTCAAGAAGTTCTCCAAGGACTTATAACAAAGAAGACATCTCTCACTCCACACCTTGAAGTTATGGAATCATGCCATCCCAACCCATCATCCACAGTCATTAGAGATGAGACCCTTCTCCACCCAACACCTACCATTGATGGTACCACCCCTAGCACCACTCAAACCATCGAAACCATCACATCCTCTAAATCTATTGAGCCCCCATCTCCTACCATCACATCCTCTGAATCCACTGAGCCCCCATCTCCTACCATCACATCCTCTAAATCCACTAAGTCCCCATCTCCTACCATCACATCCTCTGAATCTACTGAGTCCCCATCTCCTACCATCACATCTATCGAATCCATTGAACACCCAACTCTTACCCCAAGAATCATCGAACCCATCGAATCCCATGAATGTTTTGAATCCTCTATCCTTCCATCTCCCCAACTTGAAGAGTCTCTCCACCACTCTGTCATCTTTCCATCCACACAAGATGAGTCATGCCAAGAGTCTAATCCAAAGCATGCCAACATATCCCCTTCTCCAGATCAAGATCCTACCATCCTATCTAGTTCACCTCAAGATCACAATCCCCCATCCATTCCACCCCATGATCCCCTTGTCTCCACCGCTCCATCTTCATCTCCATCACATGAGCCCACTACCACAAATCCAGATCCTATCATATCCCCTAATCCCTCTCCTGATACTACCCATCCAAATGTTGCTATCCCATCATCTCCCTCTCATGATCCCCCATCATTGCCTAAAAATGCTATCCCCACATCGCTTGCATATCCCCTTGGTACTCTCACATTCTTCCATGGTGGCCTCCTCGCAGAAGAAAAACATAGTGTATATACCACCCATCATCCTCCACCTAATAATGGACTCGCATCATGTTTCCAGAATAACACAAATCCTATCATGGATCGCATGCTCAAGAAAATGAACTATCAAGGAAAAGGTCTAGGCCTTCATGAGCAAGGTATTTTAGAGCCCATCCAAGTCAAAGAACAAGTCATGCAAGGTCTTGGACCTATTTCCCAAGACTCACAATCTAAAGATGTTGGTACAACCTCTAGACGTCCTCAACGAGCCTCTTGCAAAATAAATATAGGCTCTTTCCATCGCTCCACCAAATCATATGCTGCCATCCTCCTCCTCTATCGTATCGCCTCAAAACCACTGTCCATATCCCTCCTTCATCTGCTCCATCCATTTTGGGTCCTTACATCCCTCCATCTACCATCTCCAATCCTCCATCTACCATGCCCATGTTTCCTCTAGGTCCTACGTCTATTTTGGGCTCCTATATCCTAAAATCACCTCCTCCATCTCGTCCTATCCATCCTTTCATCCATCCAACACCTATCCATGTCATCCATCATAAACATCCCTCTCACATGTCCCCTAATCAGGATCAACAAAGGCACATACCTACACATCCCCCATCTACACATAATCCCCATACTTCTACCTTCGTCGCTCCACATCATCCATCTCCTCACACCCATCCCATTGCTACCAAAAGCACTTTGGGTGTTAAAACAAGAATGTATCAATCTAAAGATCCACATGAATTTAAATCTTTTGATGTCCCCTCCAGAAGACATGGTGAAGAGAAGAAAAATATAAATATAAATCTAAATCAAATCTGTAGGCCACAAAGGCCCACTAAAGCAAAGATCAAAACCATGTGGATCCCAAAGAAAAATATGCAATGCAATCAAATGAAAAATCTATAAGAACATCCAAAGTTGCTAATCCCAAAGCTAGTCATACACCCCTTTCATCTCCTAAGTTTGTTTTGGGTCCTTATGTTCCAAATTTCACCACCCCATCTCCTCCATTATCCACACATTCTCCATCCCTTAATCCTCTTATCTTTTCACATCCACCACCACATGTGCCAATGTTGGTCCTGAACACATACCTCCATCACATATCCCCCCCATCATTCCATCCATACCCTTTGCAACATCCCATCCATTATCTCATGTATCTCCCCTCTCAAATCCCTCTAATTCATCCTCTTGCATAATCCATTTATCCTAATAAGGTTGTACCAACATCCAACAGTCACTTCAAACATGGGCTCTTAATACCTCATATAGAACTTGATGCTTGAGTCCTTCATCCATATCCTTATCATGTATCTTCTAAATTCCCTTATCCACATCCCTATCCTTATCCATTTTCATCCCCCTACTATCCAAAAATCCAAAAAATCAAAAAAATGTCAAAAAATAAAAATAAAAAATAAAAATAAATAAATAATAAATAGTAAAGAGAAATAATTCATCCAATGGTGAAAACTTGGCAAACAAGCACCTTGGATAAGTACCATGATGAAAACCTGGCAGACAAGCATCATGCGTAAATCCCCATTTACACTTGGGGGCAACTTCCTGATATGCATTCCCACTATGCTTCCTGCTATGCTTCCCGCTATGCACCCATCTTCCTGTTATCTGTCCTCTTCATAAAACCCCTTCATCCCACCTATCTTCAGCATCCCACCATCATATCCCATTTATCTTGCATCCCTCCATCCTTATGATCTTGATCAAAACAGGGGCACCTATCTATACATGCTTTGGCCACATTCCCTTCATCCATGCTCTATTGTATTCCTTGGTCACCCATCCTATCCTCCTCTAGTTATCTCCTCTTCCCATCCACTCATCTCCCATCCCTCATGCCTCATCATATATGACACATCTAGAGTGGGGGCATCTACTTCCTTTGTGACATAGTCCTTGGAGACATCGTCTATCATAACATCCCTTCCATCTCCCCATCCTTATCTTCATATCCATTTATACTAGCATCCCTTTCATCTCCCAATCCTTATATTCCTCTCCATCCAAACAATTCCTCTCGTCCTTCATCCATTCTTTCATCTTTATCCTCATCCCATCTCACAATCCCTTGTCATTGGTATTTGGTTATAGGCCTCCTTCCATGCAACCCAATGCCATTTATCTCATCGTCATCACTTCTACTTCTTTTACACATCTTTTCAATCTCTTATCTCTTCTCAATGTCCATTGCCCCATCCCTCATTATTCTTTTCTTTTTCACAGCCGCTCCCCTCCCCCCAGGGCGTGTTTTCCCCTCCCTATGGCGGCTCCGCCCCTCCTCAGGGCATGTCCGTCTCTTCGGGGTGGCTCCGCCCTCTCAGGGTGTGTCTGCCCCGTCAGGGTAGGTCCGCCCTCGCGGGGCGTATCTGCCCTCGCGGGGCGTGTCCACCCCGTCGGGGCAGGTCCACCTTCATGGGGCAGCTCCGCCCCGTCGCGGGGCGGGTCTGCCCTCCAGGGGTGGCTCCGCCCCGTCGCGGGGCGGTCGGGGCAGGTCCGCCCTCCAGGGGTGGGTCCACCCTCCCGAGGCGCGTCCGCCCCGTCGGGGCGGGTCCGCCCTCCCAGGGCATGTCCGCCTCGTCGGGGCATGTACGCCCTAGCCCGGGGCACATACGCCCCACTGTGGCGCGCCCCTATCTCACTGTCCTTTGCCCCCAGCCAAAATTTCACTTTTTTACTGTCTTTTTTGAAAAACTAATCCTGACCCATTTTCTAATTTCCCCCCGCCATCAAAACCCATGTGTTGAAATTTTCAAAATTGATTTTTGATTTTTACACTGACACTTTCGGAGGCCATAACTTTTGACTCAGGTGTCTGTTTGAGCTGAAATTTGACAGGTGGTTGCATTATAAGATAACAAGTGGATTTCCAATCAATTTATTTGAAAGCCATTGGAACCCATTTTGGCACATTTTCGGGGCCTCAAACTTTCATCTTGACCCTCAAAATCCCAATTTAGTGTTTTTTTCCAGCATTTTGAAAAATTGTTTTCACTCATAACTCGAAATGCATATCTCGAATTTGGGATGTTAGTTGGCAATTCATCCTATCTCAATATTGGGTATTTCTTGGAAAAAATTTGGACTCCCAACAATATATCCATGAGGTTTCCTAAAATGGAAAAATTTGACAATTTTTGAAAATTGCAAAATCTGGGAAAATCTGATTGTCAACACCTTACACCCTTTAAACCCCAAAAATTGGTGTAGAATCAATCCCATCATATCATCCTCCCAATTCATCTTTTTGGATAACTATCCCATCCCTGAGCTTTATGTGATTGTCCTCATCCTATCATCATCACTACACTCATCCTATCATTATCCTTTATCCATCATTTATCTTTAGCCTCTTGTCGAACTACGTTGCCCCTGCGCTTTCACATAGGCAAGGTTGATCACTTGATCCACCCCCAGGGATCCTTTATCATCTATCATCAGTTTTTCCTCTTTTTACATCCTATCATCCATCGAAGTCTCCACCATAGTCCATCGTCAGCCTTTTATCGAACTACGAGGGCTCCGCGCTTTCACGTAGGCAAGGCTAATCTTTGATCGGCCCCCAAGCCCCTAGGTCTTTAGGGTGTATCAGTCTCATGTCTTGTCTCCCTTGTGTCGTGTCATCCAACTATGCCCTTATTTATCCGGTTCTTAACAAACAAGATCCACTTGTATCAACAAATCCAATTAGTTTTGAATATCCTACGTCATATCGATCTTTTAGCTTACTATCCATCATCGGTCTCAACAGGATGCGTTCTTCCTAATAGACCTCATCAACCCATCCATCATTTTTGATCCTATGGCAAAGGATATTTGAAATTGATTGCGATCTTTTGATGCTTTTGGCTTTTGTTTATCATTTGAGCTCCCTATCATCACTTGTCAAGGCCGCCATGATCCATCATATCATGGTGTGCTTTGACTAGTCCACATAGGGGCATATCTTGATCTTTTGTTTGATTTTGTCTTCTTGGTTGTCCCACGTAGTACCCACCAAGATCCCTGAGGTCTTGTGTTATTCTGGGGCATCCTTTTGTGCTTGTGGTTATCTCAATACTTGGCCCGACCAAGGTCTTTGTGACCTTGGGGTGTTGGGATAGCCTTCTTGTCTATTGTGTTTATTTCATGCATTAGACACTATTACGCCTTGGTTCCACATACCCTGGCACTTGGTGTCTTATGCTATAGCAAAAATCAGTGCTCTGAAGATGGCAAATTGCATTAGGATTGCATTTCATTCTCCATTCCATCATCTTGCATATATCCCCCATCCTCTTATATATCACAATCCCCCCATCCATTCATCCTTCATCCTTATCTCACATCTCTATCCAACCCCCATCCATTCCATTTAGCCCAAATCATCTAATCATATCCTTGGTCTTGTTCTTAGTCTTGTTACAAGCCTGGATCCAATCATCCTCGTCATCATCATCATCATCCATTCGTATCCTTCCCTCATCAACAACACTTTTGTCATCATCATCAGGAGGCATTCTTCCCTATCCTTTAGTGGTATTTTGGGATGTACCCTTCCCTCATCAATACCACTCAGTGGGATGTATCCTCCCCTATCTTCGTGATTCATTGACAACACTCCATCCATCCTCACCCCCTTTTGGCTTGTACCTTGACTGGGGCAACATCATCTTCGTCTCTGCATCCATTTTTGTTTCCCAACCTCCTGGCACCTTTTCATCCTCTCTTACCCATCACATTGCATCATCTTCTTCATCTCCCCTTGCATCACATCATCTATTTCAAGAGCACACACGTGTTCTCTTCAACCCGCATGTCCTCTCGAGGGGGCATCCTCAATCCCTACTCTTCATCTTCACCCCCATCATCTTTCTTCCTAGTCATCCCTTGGATGACTGGGGCATCTTATCCAATCTAACCATCTCCTTCTGGGTTCTATATTTTAATATTCTTTGAAATGATGCTACTTCTTAACACCATCTCAAAGAGGGGAAAAATGTAGACATCCAAATTTGGACACTTAATTTATCCAAATTTATCACTTTTCATCTAAACATCCTCTTATCCGAGTTAATTAAGTAATATTACTATTATTTAATTAATATCCTTAATTCTGCCAAATCCTAAGGTATTTATTAATTAAATACCTTACCCTCTTTAATCCCCTTTTCATCAAATGAATTAAATAAATATTACATTTATTTAATTCCTCACATGTCATTTTCATCTAATCCTAATCCATCTCCTAATTTCTTCATTAGGGATGTGCACATAATCCTTGATTAGGATGTGTCACATCCTCCAACTTTTGCAAGTTGGCTTTTAATCCTAATTAACCCCTAATTATCCTCTAATTACTGAATAGTCAAACCTAATTAGTACCTTGGTCAACTCTCTCCATCCCCCAAGGAATTTTTAATTCCTTTTAATTCCTCCAAGAATCCCCCTTTCCCATGCATCTTCTAGAACCTTTGACTTGTCACATCAAGTCACATGTGACAAATTCCCACCTTTTGGGAACCTTGTCTTATCCACTAGATTCTTCCAATCATTGTGAATTTAAAATTCACTTTTATTCACCCAAGATTCTTCCCATCTCCCAATGTACTTGCAAGGTACTTGTCCTTCCTCCACCTCATGTACCTTTTGGCCACCTCACTTACACCTCATCTCCTTTTAGCCACTTCACCATTCCACATGTCAAGATGTGAGGGCTTGTGAGTCCTCAACTCACCTTAGCCCTTCATCTTGACCTTGTTGGATAAATCTCAACCATTGAATTCTCTAGAGAATTCAAATTCTCCTATAAATACCCCCTCCTCAAGGGCATTTTAAACACTTTGGATTTTCATAACTACATGCTGCCAATTTGCATTCTCAATCATCCACTATCATCTAGCCATCCATCTTAATCATTTTGCATAAGTTGATCTTGCATTTAGTCACTCAAGAAGCCATCTAAGGAGCACACAAAATCATCCCAAGCAAGGGCCAATCAAGGAGTCGTCAACAGTAAGGAAGGTGAAATTATTTGCATCTTGTTTTATCCATTTTCCTTCTTGATTTATCACTCTTTAGGCTAATCTTGAAGTGTCCTTAGTCTTTTATCACTTGCATTTTTAAGTTATTTTGCACATTAGAGTAGGGTAAAATTCTTAGGTTCACACAGTCAAATACATTTGCCTTACAACCTCTAAAGTCTCTTCTTACATTCCATTTTATGTATGTGTACCCTCTGTATATTCATCGGCCTCTTTTATGACTGTGAATTTATCTTAAGAAGCTCGGTCCATTTTCTTTGCAACCTTTTAAAAGTTTCTATAGATTTTCATCATACACATTTTGTATACATTCACTAATAATGGTGTTCCTTCCATTTACATTTTGTGCATATTCTGCATACAATGGTGGCATGGCTGCCTTGCCTTCATGGTTGCTCTCTTCATTCGTTCTCAGCTCACCATGGCATTTCATCATGATTTGATGGATATTCTTTTACCTCCATCCAATGCTCTATCAAAGGCGTCTATCGTCCCTCGATGCTGTTTACATTTGTTCAGAGGTTTCCATAGCCTTTTCAACAAATCATTTATGTTGAGTTTGCTGCTCATCCCACTTTGACAGGCATCCACCTTTTGCATTGTTGTCATGCCAGCTGCATTTGTTTGAAGGCTGCTAAGGAATTTTAATATATTCATTTGGTGCGATGTGCTAATCACATTCCCTCTCTATGCTGCACCAATCTCATTGCATTTGATTGAAATTTTCACAGTCTTTTCAACAAAATCAATTTCAAAGACTAAGCCAGGCACTGCCTTTGTTTGGTAGTTTATGAAGTCTTTAGCAATAGTCAAACATGGTTCAAGACCATTCACTTCTTAGGCATGGTGATTAGATAGTTTGACCTTTTCATTCCCTGTAGATTGGTGTAAGCTTCAAGCTGGAGATCCCACGAGACCACATTTAAAGGTGATTCTTGTATCTGGTGTAGTGGAAAATCTCCCTTATAGCAAGCGTTGCCCCTTCATGAAAGTTTCTAAAGTCTTTTCAACATTCTTTGTATGTGCTATGGTCAAAGCATCCCCCTCTATCTAGCGTTTATGCTTTGGTTCCAACAACAATCATTGCATTGCATTTATTATGGCTCAAGATTTTGTAAATGTCTCAATGCGCTGCTTTGTAGCTCCTTAACAGGCTGTGCACCTTGATACACATCACTGCATTGGAAAATCAATGTAATCACATCCATTTGTATATGCTCTGCAATACATGGTATTCCATAGCTTCTCCATTCCCTGTGGCGCGTGAGGTCCCCTGAGACCCTATTTGACTATGGCGTCCTCTGTGATTTGCGTTGGAAATCACATTTTGCTTGGAGGTTTAAGTTTCTCAGCCTTTTTCAGCAAATACATTATTCAAAGAACTAAGCAAGAGTAAGTAGTGTTGTGGTTTTTATGCTATGACAACTTGGTAAAGTTCTATCTTCATTCTCCACACCACTCTGGAACAATAGCATTGCAAACATTGGTTGAAACTTCCCAATGGTTGTAGGGTTGAGGACATTGCAAATGAACATCCTCCTTATGCCAATCATCCACACCTCCAAACTATGGAAACACAAATTGACAAGAATTGATATGAACAACTAATAACCATTTCTAACTTTTCAATTCACCACAACTATCTTCTGTTCTCATAGCCGTGATTGAAAAGTTTCACTGCCAAGCAAGTTGGGTCCCCATGTGGGCCCGACTAAATTTTTTTTTGTTTATAAATAACTTTTAGTCTCAAATTGACCTGAGATGACCTTTGAATGAATCTGGAATGAAAATATGAAATGGGTGTCCATTAAAATCTGCTTTCTGTCATATTTGGAAAATGGATAAAACAGGCCAAGTAAGCGCCAGAATTGGCTCTAAAAACTAGGCAAATGACCATGTGAAGACATAAAAACTTGCAGGTACGTAGCCATTCCTCCCGAGAATATAATGCAAAAGATAGATCAAAGGAATCAATCACGAGGCAAAAGTTATTAACTGGCAAAGTTGCCCTCTCGAGCTTTTTCTGCAAATGTAACTGTTCAGAACTAGTTAAAACTCAAGAGATCACCTCATTGCTAAAATATCAAATCAACTCCTGGCAAGCTGCCACTGGACATAGTGGATCACTTTGGTACATTGAGCATGTGTGCAGAGAGATTAGGCTGAATCATCACCTATCAAAAGTTATTGACGCTCGAAGCTGGCCTCTCAGAAAGGTTTAAGTGCAAAACTGAAGAAATTCAGTTTGGTTTTGATTTGCTAAAAATAGTAAATCAACTCACAAGGCCTTGAGAACTGACATGCAAGCTCATTTTGGTATGGAGAATATAGAGCAACAATAATTTTGTCATGAAGATCAACTGGTTGCAAAATGCAAGCTCAAATGGGAGGCAACTTTGCAGAACTGAACGTTTGCAAACAATTGAGCTGTGACAAAACCCTCCAGCTTCACTTTTTGAAACCCAATCAAAACTCATTGTGAGACATTTAAAACTGACATGTAGGTTCACATATGACACATGAGTGTGTTTGCAAAGGGATTTTGCTTAGAAATCAACGGGCTCCAAAATATGACCCTCCAAAGTAGGTCATTTAGGCAAATCCTTCAAGTGCACTTCTGAGAGTGCAGAGGTAAAATCTTGAGATAGGCATCTCAAATTTGAAAAAATTGAGAGTGCCAACAGAATCTCAGCATAATCCTCCCAAGTGGCCGAGTCTTCTGCATACTGGTCCCATTGGACTTTGCACTGTAGAACCTCCTTATTACGCAAGTGAAGCTTATGTGTTTCAAGCACCTTGATAGGCTTGAGTGTTACCACTCTAGAGTCCTGTACCTATAAAGTAGTCCAATTAATCACATGATTATCACTGGGTACATACCTCTTAAGGTAAGACACATGGAAGACATTATGCATTCTGGAAAGAGCTAGTGGCAATGTTATTCGATAGGCTACCAGATTCACTTCCTCTAGAATCTCAAAAGGTCCAACATAACGTGGGGCTAACTTTGAAGAATTTCCAAATTTAATGGAGCTCTTGTGAGGTTTCACTCTCAACAACACTTTGTCACCTATGGAAAATTTTTGGGGCACTCTCTTAGCATCGACATAACTTTTTTGATGATTGTTAGCTTCAACCAAACTTTGCTTAACAATCTAAACTTGCTCATCCATTTTAGCCAATATCTCTAGCCCAAGACTCACTCCATCCTCAAGTCTATCCCAACTTATAGGAGTTTGACACTTTTGATCATAAATTGCTTCAAAAGGAGCCATCTTTATTGCAGAATGATAAGAATTGTTGTAAGCAAATTCTACTAAGGGTAAGTAGTCTTCCCACTTGTACTATTGATCCATGTAATAAATTCTCAGTAGATCTTCCAATACTTGCTTCACCCTTTCCATTTTTCCATCCATTTCTGGGTGATATGTTGAGCTAATATTCAAGTGAGTCCCTAGTGTAGAAAACAAGGTTTTCCAAAACCTAGAAGTGACTCATGCATCCTTATCCAAGATAATCTTCTTCGGAATTCCGTGCAACCTAAATACTTCTTGCACAAACTTTCTTGCTATGACAAGTGCTCCATCATTTAGATTCTCGAGTATAAAATGTGCAACTTTGGTAATCTTATCTACTACCACAAGAATGGCATTGTGCTTATTCCTTGACATAGGAAATTGTTGCAAAAATTCCATACTTATGATTTTCCGCTTCCTCTTTGGTATGTCACGTGGATATAACAAGCATGTAGGATGATGATGATCCACTTTCACCCTTTGACATTCTAGACACCTAGCCACAAAATCAGTAGTATATCCTTTCATCCCTTTCCAAAAATATAGTGGCTTTACATTTGCCATCATTTTGGTCATTCCAGGATGTCCAGAGTACGGTGCTTCAAGTACTTCTTTCCATACTAGATTCCTTAACTCTCCTATGTTAGGTACATACATCCTACCTTTATATCTAAGTAATCCATTAGGTTTGAAATAAAAACCCTCATGCATAGAATCTTGTGGATTATTAGCAAGTGTCTGCTTGACTTGCAAGTAATACTCATCCTCTTTGCACTTTTGCAACACTTGTCCCTTAAAGTTGGTTTGAATCGTCACTATTGAAGCAATATGATGTCTTTGACTCAAGGCATCAGCAACCCGATTCTCTTTCCCTTTTATATAACTTATATTGAAGTCATAGTCAACTATTAACTCCAACCATATTCTCTGCCTAGAATTTAGATTAGGTTGAGTGAAAAGGTACTTTAACCCATTATGATTAGTTTTCAATTCAAAGGGTTTTCCTAACTAGTAGTGCCTCCACATTTGTAATGCGTGAACCACAACTGCTAACTCCAAATCATCTTATGCATAATTTTTCTCATAAGGTTTTAGGTTTCTAGATTCATAAGCAGTCACTTGCTTGTCTTGCATTAACACACCTCCTAAACCTTCCTTGCATGCATCTATTTAACTGTAAAGTTACCCTTAGGATCTGGTACTTTTAAGATCAGTTTAGTAGTCAAATTATCTTTAAGTAGATCAAAGGCTTCTTGACACTTCTCAGTCCACATAAATTTATTCCTTTTCCTCTGTAAAGATGTAATTGGAAAATAAATCTTGGAGAAGTTCGCAACAAACTTCCTATAGTACCTGCTAGACCCATAAAACTTCTTACCTCAGTCACATTCTTGGGTACTGGCCACTCAAGAACAACTTTGATCTTGGTTGGATCGACAAAGATTCCATCTGCCAATATCACATGCCCTAGATAATGCACTCTCCTTTGGAAGAAAGTACACTTAGATAGTTTACCATATAACTTGTGTTCTCTTAACCATTGTAGGACTATCTCTAAATGTCTACAATGATCTCCCTCATCCTCAAAATAAATCAGGATGTCATCTAGAAAATCCAAGACAAATTTATCTAGGCAGTCCCTAAATACACTATTCATTAGATTCATAAATGCAACAGGTGCATTTGCTAACCCAAATGGTAAAACTGTGAATTCAGAGTGTCCATATCTGGTTCTAAATGCAGTCTTAAAGATATATTCA
>VDFB02295063.1:68966-129183 GCA_007258455.2 Sequoia sempervirens
TTTTCCTCCTAAAGGGTTTGAAGTTTTGATGATGATGTTAAATGTTTGTTTCCAAATTTTTTTGACCAAGCAAAGTGTTTTGTAACCAAGAACAAGTATAACCCTATGGCTATGAAAGACTATATTTGTTGAGTCCCCACTTGGACAAGTCCAACTATACTTATCTTTAGCGAATGGTTAGATGCTTGACCCCACTGGCTCCCCTCCATGACACTCACTTATACGGGGTAGCTAAGCATCAACACCCATGAAACTCCTATGGCATGCTTTCCATTTATACTAACGATCGTAAAAGTGTGGGGCGGCTTCATAACGACCGTTCTTGCACCAACAAATAGATAGGGATATTGGCCTTTCTACAACAAGGGTTTTAATTCAGACTTTCCATTCGTAGGAGTTGACCCATCAAGGCGAGAGACCATTGTTTCTCTTCTCATCGAAGCCAGCTGCGTGATACTGACCTTTGTTCCAGTACCCACTTTTATATCTCGGCTGGAAATAATCTTGGCTTTAGAGTGTTATCGGTTGAGTTGTTCCCTTGGGTGAGTACTTTTTCCCCAAGGTAGGCCCTATAAGATAAAAAATAGCAAGAAAAAATATCCGTAACTCGATCGATATTTGTTGAAAAACAAAGAGAGAATATACGTGATAGGTTTGACTCACTCGCAAAATGTTTTGTTCAATTTTAGTTCCAAAATGAAGTGTGGAGGCAATCACTTTATCCCAACATAAGACCACCAAAAAGCCTTTTGATTCTCAAGATTGTCGTGAGGTGTGAGAGAAGCGCATACATCTTTTCAATGGTGTTAGTTTGAGTAAGCAATCACAAAACAAAGTAGCACATGTTCTTTTTAAGTCCACAAAGCAAAAGTGAATTCTTTTTATAGCACCAAATCAAATGTGGAATTTTCCTTGTTCAATTGTTAGCCTCAAACAAAATCTAGTGAGTTTGTCTTAAGATTCATTTTAACCTCTTTGTAGCAAGAATTAGAAATGTTCTTTTTAGACCCAAATGAAATCTAGTATCCTAAAGAGCATTAAAAGGAAAAAAAAAAAAATTCAAGAGAGCTTTATGGACTCTTTAAGAGTGTTAAACAACACTAAAGTGTTCAAAAACACTTGGTATTAAGAAGGAATGATGGCATTATGCCTCTTTTCTTCTTCACCTTTGACCAAGTCAACCTACAAGAGAACTAATCAGATCTACAAAAATAGAGGTCAGAAAATCAGAAAGCAATCCAAATGATCAAAATTTTAAAAATTATGTGTCATGAAATAAATTTTCACTTTTTACTTCCCTCTAGCAGTGGAACTTGTGAAGGCGTCAGAGTTTGAAAAACTTAGCGGTGCTATATAGCGACGCTTACTAGTCAACATCATTCTGCAGCAAGGACAAAGAGAATGAAAGCGTCACTATTTCAACCAATGGTGGAGTTTGAAGTTTGGAAATATTCCAGCGGGCGAAAATGACTCAACAACGCCATTTGAGATGTTGATTTAATTAACAAGAGAGAAAGACTTAATTAGATAAAATGATTTATTTAATTAAGAGAGGAAAATTGATGAATTTAATCAAATAAAGGTATTTGATTAAATAATTAGACTAAGGGATGATTTAAGATGAAATGGTGTTAATAATTGGGATCAAGCATGTAATGTGAATCAGTACATTTTCCACGTCTACAGTTGCAGTCCTATGATGGACTTACATCTAGTTGAAATGACAAGATGATTATGTAGGGGGTTGTTATAGAGGGGTTGTCAATCTAGTGCTACTAGTATTACATGGAGTGTTGAAATGTTAAGGGCTTGTATCCTCATTCTTTCAATATGATGTATGTATAAGGGAAATGGTCTGTTAGTTGAAGGAGGCAAGAGGGTTTTAACCAAGTCCCTTTAATCATTTTTGAATAATTTTTATTGCTATTGAATCCTCGTTGAGGTTGCTAAAACATTTTCCATTGTTTAAACCCTCACATGAGGATTTTCAAATGTTGTAAATTGTTAAAATTGTTGCGAAAAGAGCCATGGACTAAAGGGCTATGAAATTTCAAGTCTAGACCCCCCTCAAATATGTCAAGGACTGTTGAAGCATGAAATAAATGGTGTCATCATTGTTCATAATGGAGGGTATTTAGTATGATAGTGTTAATAAGGGATGAAGAGCATTTTCTAAATACCATGTACATGTAAACCCTTATAAAATATCATGATGCATATATTCTATCCTAGCATGGAGTAGATGTCATAACATTTGAAATAAAATATATTCTATCCGAGCATGCATATATTCTATAGCATGTACATGTAAACCCTTATAAAATATCATGCATATATTATATCCCAGCATGGAGTAGATGTTATAACATTCCAAATAAAACATGGCAGTATATCATGCATATATTCTATCCCAGCATGGAGTATATTTCAAAACATTCCAAATAAAACATGGTAGTATAAGGTCTACTATGATAGTCAAAAGATCATTTTTGGTTTCTATATAAATTTTGAGCTAGAGTCACTATTTGAAACTTCACATCAAATATTGATAGGAAATGTCAAGTTTTTTGTCCAAACTCTATCAAGAAATTTTGTTGCAATAAATAATGAAACCCCTTGTCAATTTTTTCTCTAGTCAATTATGAAGGTTCTATGCAACTTTCCCATGTATCAAGTGTTATATGACTAGCCATGTTGTCAATATTGGTGATAGATGATCCTCGTATCTTGGTTTATCTATACTAAGAGTTTAGTGTGTCAAGGGATCCCAACTTACTTCACTCATCCAAAGATTAGTATGGTTGGCTTGACAACACCACAAACAAGGACAATTTTAGAACATTGA
Organism: Sequoia sempervirens; assembly: GCA_007258455.2. Lineage (NCBI taxonomy): Eukaryota > Viridiplantae > Streptophyta > Pinopsida > Cupressales > Cupressaceae > Sequoia > Sequoia sempervirens. The sequence continues at coordinate 71,812 of VDFB02295063.1, forward strand.
GTGTAGTTGTCAAGAAGAAGATGGTCTTAGAAGGAGAACAAAGTATAGTTCATTGAGGAAAGTTAGATTTCTAGATAGTCATAAAATATAACTAACTAATAAACTCTCATTCTATGACATGACAATGATCATGAACTGAAGGACATAGAGGAAAAGGTTTGTAGATAAGAAGATGCCAGTCTTTAAACCTACCAAGGTTAACTATGATCATGTGAAAGGGACAAAATAATGGGTGGTTCTAATAGTTTTATTTAGATGTTTGAACTATGTAGCCCCTATTAACACTAAAGGATTCATAGTCAAGTGGTCAAAAGTGTCCCTAATATATTTTGAGAGCTAAGAGAAATGATAGTGTCAACAATGCTAAGAGAAAAGGGAAAGGAAAAGGCTTGTTTGTCATACTCTAAAATGAAAATAATAAGATCAAATGCATCATTTAGCCTAAAAAGTTACAAATGATTATCTTTCATAAATGGAAAGATTGAACATATATGTATAGTTTAGTAATAGTTTAAAAGAGACAGTGGTAAATTCTTTTTGCTCCATGAATCACTTGCTAAAGGTGAGTATGAAATGGATAAAATTACAATCTAGCCATGAAGTATAGATGAATAGTCCTAGAGGGTAGTCAAAATATATTCTTGAAATAGAGCTTTAGGATGAGAAAACCTAATTGTAATATCAAAATGGAGCCATTAAAATCCAAGTGTGTGGCCCTAGATGTAATATGCCAAAAGTTCATTGAAGTAAATTTACCTAGGTTTTCACTAAGCGAGTAAAATAAACTATGTAATAAGCCAATGCACTAAAAAAAATTCCTTTCTTTATTCAGAATATATGAACAAAGATGCTATACAATATACAATAAGGATTTCCATTTCATTGCAATAATTTACAAAGTACAATATTCCAAGAAAGTACAAAACTACATACACATCTCCTTCGAGCTTCATAGCATGAGATATAGATGGTCCAGGAATCCACCTTTCAAAACCTTGGTCTTCTATCGCCTATTGAGGAGGAGAAGCATCACTCAAATTCTTTTCCACCAATCACAGATTCATATGTGGTCCCCCGCACATCTATCAATGATAGATGACCCTACCCTTCAACAAAGGTATTGGTTGGGTAACCCCGTATGACATACCGCTCTAAGCTTAGTGTTGTGCCCTACATGACTAGGATTTATAACCTATGCTAGGTACCCCTCATGCATTTAAATGGACACGATGAACTGACAGTGGAGCTTTGGGCAATCACACTACTTTGGCCAAAGTATTCTCACTCAGTACTTCGAGTGATGGTCTACCATTCACTTACACTATAGCAAGATCAATTTGACTTAAGGCCATTATATCTATGCTTAGGCAATCCCTCTCCACATGAAAGCTACTCCCTTGGATAACCTATATCTTTAACACAACCTAAGGTAACACAACTCATTAAGCAAAGTACCAGTTCCCTCCCTTCACAAGATAACAATCTTAGGAGTAACCTACTAGCCATATAGCATAATTAATTATCTAGCTATGAGTGTTCCTTAAGCTTGTCCATGTTTGATCATATCTAGTATACTAACAATACCTATGACAAACAATCTCTTACCCATGTCTAATCATGTCGAGTATAATAATAATACCTATGACAACCAATCTCTCCTATCATGGAGTAATTACAAACATTACACAAATAGAGTAAATAGTTTCCACTTTTCTTTCAAAGCAAACATTACTTTTCCCTATGTGCAAGTAACTATAAAAGACTAGTTTAAATATCCATGAACCAAATCATTCAACAAAAATAAAAACAAGGGAAGAATATCCTCATGCCTGTGATAAGCTTTCCCCAATTGACTGGTTGCAAACACCATATTTCTAAAACAACTAGCCTAGTGTTGATCCTTCAACAAAGTCTCAATAACCACTATCTCACAAGTTGGCAAATACTTCTCTCAATAATAAAAACCAACTCTCTCTAATGCTCAAATCTCTCAATCATTGTAATAGTCAGAATAATGTAGAAACGTATGTAAACAAAATGCACAAACTTGCTCAAGAAATAATGCATCCCAAACAAGTGCACTAGCTCCACTATTTATATAGCAATTTGGTAACTACTCAGCCTACAGTTTAGGCATGGTTTCTGAAAGTAGAAAGCATGTAGAGTAATACATATATCACAACTTAAAACATGGCAAATATGTAAGTACATACTTAGCTTAAACAACTACAGATTGACCCTATCGATCGACAACAATTAGAGACTCATTCAAATCTCCACATGATAGAATTCGGTTTGCAATTCAAAATGGACATCTATAGGTATAAGGATACAAAGGTGGCGCCAAAGCTTCATATTCACATACAGAGTTGGCATGATTTCCTTTACATATGAAACAGTCAACATCAGATTTGCAACACCAAGCTTAAATTGACTAAGTCATAGTATGCGTCAATTCACTTAATAAATCGGTTTGACAAAGTTGTCGATATGTATACATGCCTTTACAGATGTTGGTCGATACAAAATAACATGGCACTTATAGTTTACAAAGTCCATGGGTTTCCCATAAAAGGCATTGACTTATTCTCTCATTAAACATCGACTTAATGGTTGCTCTTTGTTTGCAGATTACAAATTCTTCTTTCACAAATAGCAAAAATAAAATGTGGCTAAATAATACTGCCACATCTTTATCATACTTTGGCCTTGATTTAGTTTAATAAATCAGCCTCCAAGTTATCTATGATAATCAACTTCAAACATATATATAGTATGTTAAATACTTAAATATATACTTAACATATATGAACATATACATAGATATATATACATATATATTGGTTCACATATATATATGTATGTATATATATATATATATATATATATGTATGTATGTATATATATATGTATGTATGTATGTATATGTATATATGTGTATATATATTAGTATATATATGGGTGATCCCACAAAGCTGGTTTACAATTTCTGGGAGATTCTAATTTTTGCTAAAATCACATATTTTTATAAAATATAATGATTTAAGCCTTAAAAAGTTTCATTTAAAGCATTCCAATTGAAGAGGGTTTGATCAAACTACCTTAGATCAAATCCCCTTGGATAGAACCCTACTAGTTTTAAACCATACCTACAACAAAGTCTCATTTACACCTATCAAAATGTTGATAAAAAACCACTTTCGATTTACCTTTTCAGGAGTAAATAGATTCATTAACATTTATTTTTACCTTAAGTATGTAGTCCTTATAAACTTTAAAATTTATAAAGTTTAAGTAAATTTAATTTTATTATTATATTTATTTTTATTTCTTGTCGAATATGAGTTTCACCAAAAATCAAGCTCTTGTTTTGTACATGTGGAAAAATAGCGGTTATCAAATAAAAATATTGAAAAATATAGTACGCACCGGATATTGAAGTCCTTGATCAACAAATAAAATAAAATTAGTACATACAAAAACGTTACACACACACATTATCACAGAGTCACGCTATGTAAATTGAGTGGTTTGACTTTGAGCAGTTAAAGAAAAAAATTTCAATAAAAAAATTATCTAAGCAAGTGGAAGCACTAGATATCAAAGTTACAAATCTAAATTCAAAAGAATTAGAATTTTATCCTTCATGAAAAAAATTTATGTGTTATACGGTGAGTGTCACTTTTAAAGTTATTTTCTTTAATAGTTTTAGAGATGGAAAAGGAAGGGCAATTTGATTTAAAATTTTTGAAAAAAATATATTTAGAATCTACAAAAAAAATTTCACGAAACTCTAGTTTGCATCATCTTCAAATTCCTCATAGTTTAGATGCTATAGTTGCCCGAAAGTGAAGATTTAGTTTAAAAAAATATTTCAGTGTCCAATTTGGCCAAAAATTGTAAACCACTATTGTGGGATCACCCATATCATATGTCAATAAAGCATGTATATGTAATCGATATACAAATGAATATAATGGAAGAATGAAAGATAGGAGGAATGTGGGATAAAAGACAATCCAATGGCATTGTGCCACTTGTCAGCATTCCAATGGAGGGAGGTTGTGCACATTTTTTTCATTGTGCATGATAAATGCTATTAGGTGGATATTGAAATTTTGAAAGTTGGCTTGTTGGAGGGAAAATAAAGAGTCTTAAATGCCAAGTGGGAGACATGTAAGAGACAATGTAAGAGGAGCTAATGCCATGTTGGAGGACAAGTCCCTTTTAGGGGGAGATTTCAAATTTAAAGTATATTCCACAAAGATGCCATTTTGAATGATAATAGAAGAAATAATAAATCAAATAAATTGATTTATTGTGCAAGTTGCAAAATCTAGAGAATTGGGGGATTAGATTAGCATTAATCATGATTTGATTAATTTTAATGGAGGTTAGTTGATTGTGACATTCAACTCAAATATTTGGATTTATTTAAATTAAATGAGAAGATAAAGAACATTAGAGATTTAATTAAATATTTGGATTTATTCAATTAAATGAGAAGATAAAGAACATTAGAGATTTAATTAAATATTTGGATTTATTCAATTAAATGAAGGAACTTTAGGAGACTAATTCAATAAAATTGAATTATTTAATTATAGAGAAGAATATGATTTAATCAAATAGAATGATATATTTAATTAGATAAAGTTGATTTATCTAATTAAATAAAGATCAAATTAAAAGAGGAAATATGATGAATTTTAATCAGATAAAAATTATTTGATTAAAAATGGTTAGTAGAGGGATGATTAAGGATGAAATGAAATTAGTGATTCCAGATTAGATGCATGTATATTTTACGTGTCTACATTTTTCTCCTCTTTGAAGCAATCTACCTGTTGTGTTGGTTCAAAGAATAAACTGCAAAGATCAAAATTTAAAAAAAAATTGATTTTTTTGGATGCCCCAGTGGAAAGAAGTATACTAGTACACTGTCCCCTCTAGAGAACAAGCGAATTTTTTTTGATTTGAGGGTCGATCTTGCGACAAAGAGGTTCAAGATGGACGTATGGATGGTTATGAGATGGTGCAAATGAGATGGTTTTAAGATGCTTAGAATAACCAATCTATACTCTCCTAAACAACTTAAAATGATGATGCACTTCTTTTGAGATGGATGATGTGATGATGCCTATATGATTATGCAATAGATGTTTTATGTAAATGTATGGTTTATGAGATGCTTAGACTAACAAATCTATATTGTGATGATGAACATGCATGTGAGATGATCAATGTTTCTTATATGATATGATATGATGTGTAGTATGTTGATGGTTTGTGGATGCAGGATGGATGCAGGATGGATGCATTGGTGATGATGATTAACTAATCATGGTACCATGTTAGCGCAGAAAGAATATAAAAGAAATAAGAGAATCTAACAAGCCAACCTTATCAGAGATGATGATGATGATGATGATGATGATGATTTTTTTATCGGGAATTGGGACCTTAAAAGTGATCCGGGGGATAATTTTTCAGTGAAAATTGAAGTGTTCCCAATACTCCAGATTTTAGCTTCATCAGAAAGAGAACGACATCCTGATTCCAACGCAACTTGAACAGAGCGAAAAGGACTCCGTTTGTGCAAGTTACGGCCAGTCAAACTTCCAGTCAAACTGGTTTCAGGGGTGTCCAGAAGGTGAAAAAAGTAATCATCTCAAAAATCAACAGAACCAATGTCATCGCAAAGAGCTCATCGAGACGATTCCGATGACGTTCGTTTTGTCAAAATCCGACGTCGTATGCTCAAGATACAGGTGGTCAAAGTTCAGTTGACTTGAAGGTACAGGTGATGACGTCATCATGCTGACATGGCAGTCCGTACTATACGGATTATATAGGCAAATTCTGACCCAACACATGGCAGGTGGGTCATTGGTATGGAGCCAATCCGATGATGACACGTGGCATTCCGTACACTCAGTCAGCATTGACGTGGCAGGACGGTCAACGGTACGGAGTCCACGTCATCATCCAATCAGCACACGTCATCGGATGAGTCAGCAGTTTCAGCGAATGGCACTCTTACACGTGGGTCGCAGTCATCAGTACGGGAATCCCTGTCAGTGTACACATCGTCAAACTCTAGCAAGTGGCATGATGACACGTGTCCTCAGTTCTTCGGCTTTCGGTTTGGTTTGTCTGTTTAAACAAAAAGTTCGTTGGATTCAAACCCACGACCAGCTCGTGTCCAAAATGGCCGGTAGCCGTTGCAACCGCGGCTAGTCACCTGTCTATATATAACCACCAATTAGTTTTATTGTTTTGATTTTGAATGGCTAGTGGTAAAACGTGGCCGGCGGGGTTGGAACCGCCGACCACCTAACTAGCAAAATATAAACATCCCGATAGACCACCGACGGCTCCTAAAATTTATGGGGAGTTTGGTACATTTTGTTAAAGATTTGAGGCCGAATCCTAAACAAATGGCTTAATAAAGCCAAAACTAATAAGATACACTGTAACCACTCAAACAAGAAGATTGCAGAGGGTAAATCAGTCATGATACGAACTGATATGCATTTATTTTGGTGGTTAGGCCTAATTAGGCAAACTTTTTGTATAAAAGGAGGGGTATAGGCCTTGATTTTAAAAAGTCCAAGTGGAGATAGTGAGAGAATGCTCGATAGATTTGAAGACATTTCTGCACATCAGAGTAATGTCATGCTGCTGTGCTTGAAGGAGATAGTCTTGAAGCAATTGTAACTGTTTTGGAGTATAATCGGATCGGTCACTCCGTTGGAGAGGGGCCTAGAGACGTAGTCCTTAGGGATGAACTCCGTTATCAATTGTGGTTTCATCTCTCTATTTCTTCTCTCTTTCTTTCAGTTCATTATCTTGGCATTTATTTTATGTTATGTTCATTTATTCATTTGAGCATTTAATTATGTAATCATTTACGTTAAGCGTTGTAATAATTGATCTTTTACGTTACGCATTCTGTAAGCAAATAGTCCTAGATCCTATATAGATCAAAAAGGGATACTTACCTTATGTTTGATAATACACATAGGCACGATGCATCAAGGTATAAAGAACCAGGATGGCGTTGCACCTAGTGTGATGGACTTTGACTCAACAATCAGATAGGAGTACTCTTGTTCACACCTAACATACATAACCCTATTCAAAATGAAATTTAGATATTCCAAACACCTCATACCAAAACATAGAAAGGAGAGCCTTCCTATTTGTTCAACAAGACAACTAGAACATCCTCCCTACACCCAAACAAAGTACATATGACCAAGGTTATATTACAAGAATATCCCACAAACACAACAGATAAAAAGATAATGATCGTTGCCCCATTTCTTTCTCTCTAAATCCCTTTGTTTGGGACATCATCAAGAGGTCATTGAAATGAGTGCAAAAAGATAAGTCAAAAGACAAAGGTAAATCAAACAAACAAGCTAATGTTCTTCATGCCGCTAGCTAAGACTAAACTATGGTGATGCCTGATGTTGATGTCCATTGTAGGAAGGATGCATCTTAGACATGATGTTATCAGATGATTGATTTGGGACTATTTGGATGATAGGCTATTGACACAAAGAGTTGACTAACTTGTTTACTTACTGAACTAGACTTGAGACCCTAACATTTGGGTTTTCACTTTTGAACTCCCAGACTTGTTTCTGATTGTTTTACCAAAGGTTGAGGATGACGATTGTTTTATTATGAGAGATGCTTATTGTGGGTGAAAGCAAGATGAGACGGATGGATTTTTTCAAATATTTGGATGTTTTTGGAGGTTTTGGAGTTTTTTGAAATGTTTTGGGGTTGTTTTTGGTATTTTCAAGATTTTACAAATGTTTTGATTTTCAAATTTTCCAATTTGTTTTTGTGTTTTGTGTTTTTTGAATGTTTTTGTGTTTTTGTGTTTTTTGAATGTTTTTTGTGTTTTTGTGTCTCGAGGGTTGATCAAAGATTAACCTTGTCTATGTTTAAGCTTAGAGATGATGTAGTTTGTATACCATGTTTTTGATGTTTTCTATTTTTTTACAAGTGTTTTTGAATTTTGATATGTTTTGATTGTTTTTGGGTTTTCCTAGTTTTTTATTGTTTTTGGATTTTTGCATGATTTTGACAATTTGGATATGGATATGTGTGATGATATCAGTGCTCTATTTTGGGATTTTGTTGAAAACCAAGCTAAGGTTGATTGATCGGATCAATGGATTGATGATGATAATATTGTTGAGGATACACAACAATGTAAGGATAGTGTTAAGCAACACAAGGATTAGGATGGATATCCCAAGATGATGAGGGATTGATTGGATTTGATTGATCGGGATTGATGATGATAACATTGTCGAGGATGCACAACAATGCAAGGATAGTGTTAAGCAACACGAGGATTGGGAAGGATATCTTGAGATGATGATGGATTGATTGGATTTTATTGATCAGGATTTTGAAGCTTGATTTTGGAACAAAAACTATTTTGAATGATTTGATGTGACGCTAAAGTGAAAATTAGATGCTACTGATATTGATTGTTCGGATTGATGTTTGATAAAAGATAAAACTTGATAAGGAACATCTTCTCATCAAAATATGCCATGGGCTAGTGATTTGGATTCTTTCTCACAAGTGGTTTGACCAATTTGACTTTATGTTTGCCAATGTTCAGATCACCACATAAGTTGGAGGATATAGATCAATATTTATTCCCGAAGCAAGATGTACATACCTACCCCCAGTGTTTGGCAATGTATGGAATGTCATGGATGGATACCTTGATAGGTGTGTGGATGGATGGATATGGTAAGCATGCAAAGTATGCCAAGGATTATCTTGTGATAAGATAAAGTGTTCGAACAAAGGATGCTCATTTGGATAATGCTTCATCGCTTAGATAATACTGGGTAGGATAGGACCAATGAAAATGACTCATGTCAAGATGTTTACCATAAGAAAGTGTAAAGTGTACACCAAACTTTTTCAAGATCAAGATAATTTGGAAGATGGATGTGCAAATATATGAAAATGGATTGGATCAATGGTTTATGGATGAATGGATTTATTATGGATGAGATTGATGAAATGTTGGACTTATTATGGATGGGATGAGATGCTTTCACCTGAATTAGCACATGTAGATGCTTGATTCTTACACATGACACCTATTTTTCAGGTTTTCATCATGGTACCTATCCAAAGTGCCACCGAAGTGGTTTTCACTATCTAGGATGATTTTTATCTTTACTATTTTCAATCATTTTTCTGATTTTTTTGGATTTTTATGTTTTTTGATTTTTTGTATTTTTTTGAAAGATTTTAAGCTCATGTTGAACCACCTGGTGCAGTCGATGTAGATGCTTCTGTCATAATGTGCCATCAATATCCTGCTTAAAGAAGCTACTTTTCCAAGATATGTGCACTTGAATACAACTTTTGAGATTCCTGATCTATTTTATTGATACCATAGTTAATTTTATCTTTGTGCACACATAGAGTTCCTTCTGAATCCTTATGATGAAGGGTAGCTACCAATACATGGTCAATGTGAGAGTTGGATATCATGTGTGGAGGCGTGGATGGTGTTATGTATTTAGGAATAGATGGATTGGTTGACAGCTTGGAACCTTTGACTCTCCAAATTTGGGAAGATGAGCAATAATGGGTGGATATGAAAGTGTGTATGGAATTAGGACCAACTGCTTGATATACTTTGTACGTTGCTTGAGAAGCTTTCTTTTTCTTTTGTGGATGTCTTTGATGGATACATTTCCCTTTTTTATTTTTCCCCATAGTTTCTTTGACTAATGGAGTTTGATAGGGATAATATTTCTTTGTATTCTTTGGTATCCATGTGTATTTGATTTGTCCATTATGATTCTCTGCTTCTTTTGCTTTGATAATATTCTTTGTGCTTTGATTCAAGTCTTTCTTTTGATGTTGGTCCCAATTCATGGATGAGGTGATGGGTGTATGAAGATTCATGACATGGTTGGTTGTAGTATTGGCATCGGTTTCATCATAAGGACTCTTCGTGCTCCCTATGTTGATGTTTTCTTGAGACATAGTTGCCCCCAGTATGATGGTAGTAGCACCTTTGTTCTTTGATTTTTCTTGTTTTGAGATGTCTTGTTCGGTAAGCATTCTCTGATAAATAACCACTACAGATGATGTTATTTCAATTTGCTGCTCTGCTAACTCTAAAATATCCTGTTCTATCTGACCTATTTCCTTGAGTGGATAATGTTGGATATCTTCATACATGATGTCCTCAGTCTGAATTTGGGATATATTTGATCCTGATGTTGATAATTGATTTGTGGTTTGTTGTAGGAATCAATAATGCTCTTTTTGTGTATCGAAATCAAAGATCATGTTCTAAATAGAGATCCATGTCCATCAAAGCATCATGGGTAGATGGAGGTATATTATGTGGATGTGATCATCTCATTTGCGAGCATCTTGTATAGATAGGAGGTGTCATTAGATCATTGTGGTATCTTGGAGATACAAATTCTTGATCTTGATTGATTTCAAAATTACTTTTGACATGCTTTGGATCAAGTTCTTGACATGGGGTAGTTTCAAAGGATGGATTGCTTACAAAGGGTTCTTGGATATCTTCATTAGGCCTGGGAAGTGGCTCAATATCCTCTTGATCTTTGAGTGGACTTGGATCAAATGTTGAGTTGAGGATCCCTTCTGTAACCATGAGGTCAAAGGATGTCAATATGTCTTGGGAAGGACCATTTCTAGACTTTGGTGAAAGATGTTGATCATGCTTTGGAATAAACCCTTGAGATATGTCCTCTAACTCATTAGATAATGTAGATACATTTTCAACATGATCATTGGTCGATGGATCGTAGATTATGTCAATAGGATCAAATAACTCTAAAACTCCTTGAAATAGATGACTAAAAAGTGGCTCTTGATGTATGGTGAGTTGGTCATCAGATGAGGTGGAAACATCTTCAATGTGCTCATTGATGGATAGGTCTTGATCATTGTTTTCAACAATTGTGGTGGAGAGATTGTCAATGCTATCACTAGTGGTTGAATCTTCATCATTGTCCCCAATAGTGATTATATTTTGATCAATAAGGTCTTGGATGATATTTTTGAGTCGAATGCACTCTGATGTTGTGTGTCCCTCGATTTTATGGAAATCACAAAGGTGATTTTCATTTTACCATGGTGGTTTCACTAAGGGATCTTGATAGTTTTCATAGGTGGGAATTGTGATGAGTTTTTCCTGCACCAATTGTTGCATGACTGATTCGACTGGCTTCCCAAGTGGTGTGTATTCTCATTTGTTACCTTGTAGGACTTGTACTTTAAATTGACCTCGCAGTGATTGATTTTGGAGATGTGGTGATTGATCTTTGAGATGTGGTGATTGATCTTCGAGATGGGGTGATTGGGTTTGTTGTTGATGTTGTTGATCTTGATATCCAACCTCTTGACATTAGAGATATTGTTCTTGATGTGGTTGTGGACACAACTCAACGCTTTGATGACATGGTTTAACCAATGGAAGAGTGTATTGATTTTGGAGTGAAGATGTCTCTTGGCTCAATAATTCAATTAGTTTGGAAAGTGAAGCAAGTTGATCTAGTGAAATTTGATCTTGACACCCTTGATATAGTTGATTTGGTTTTTGTTCAAGCAGATTTGGAATGCATACTTGTGGTGTTTATATGGGATCATGGACAAATTGATTTTGGAAAATGTTATGATTTGGGATGATGTTTAGATTTGGAATCATTGGTTGAAGTTGAACATTTTTGTGGTTGGAAAACATATTGCCTTGATTTAGGTAACTTTGATTTTGCATGGTGTTACCTTGACTTGGATTAATACATGGAGTTGTTAACATCTTGTTTGGACTTTGAACAACATATGTATGATTAGTAAACATATCTATCCCAAATTTTACCAAGTGTTGATTTGAAATGTTCATGTTTGGTAAACTTGTACTTGGTATATTCACCTTTGGCATGTATGGATTTGGTGGGATAATGTTTTTTTGTTGAAGACTCATGTACTGATTGTTTGGTTGATAGATTTTTAGGTTTGGACTTTGATTTAAATCTACTATAGGGAAAGGTGTTCCAAAATTTGGATTGGGCATACTCACATTTGTTGTACCATTGAGGTTTGTAGGAGATAATGATCCCATGTATAAATGTGAGTTTTGATAATCCACTAGTTTTGTAAGGCTTTGATAGTTTGGTTGATTTAGACTACACATGGTTGATTTAGACTACACATGTTGTATGAATCAAGTTTATATTCCATGTTCTTCTTGTGTTTTGACCTTGTTGCAAAATTGAACCTCTAAGGTGTTCAGGACCAATGATGAGATGAAGGATGAAAGGGGTGAATGATATGGGTGTTGAAATTTTAGGAACTTTGGATCAATGCTAGACTTTAGGATTTGATTTTGATTGTTTTGATTGGATAATGAACTTGTAAACCCTAATATGTTAGATGGGATCTTAGGATGCACTTGTTCAAAGGTGTGTAAATTTAACTAGAGGTATGAGAAAGGATGCATTCTCACACTCCTAACTAAACAAGGTGATTTTGATGTGTTTGATGATTTACCCAAGTCTAGAATGATGTTTCCAACTCTAAAATTGTTTGTGGGATGGAGATGATAGATGTTTGGGATGGATGAAGTGTTTGATTTGATCCTAAATAAACCTAAGAAGAACTTTGTTTACAAGACCAAGATATTGAAGAACATGCTTTTCCCTAAGAGTAGTTCAAATCAAAAGACCAATGTTTGCACGGAAAACCATATGACCAAAAGATAACAAACACTCGTGTGGGGTTCAATTAATTTAATCTTTGCTTAATGGATTATTTTTACCACAAACACTTTCTTACCTTAGCTTTTCAAACTAAATGTCTAATGTACTAATCTCTTTTCATCCCACAAGGTCCATTATGTGGAAATCAAGAAGATCAAGGCAATAGTTCCCTAATGTTGACTTTAGTGAGCAAATTGAGGTATAAATTCAAATTTTTAGAAGCCTCTAAGGATAGAATCCCTATGGCAAGAAATAACACTTGGATTTTTTCAAAGGTATTTGCTTCCTCTAAAGGTTTTGAAATTTGATGATCGTGTTGAATGTTTATTTTCCCAATGTTTACGATCAAGCAAAGTGTTTTCGATTTGAAGAACATGCACAACCCTATGGATATGAAAGACAATATTTGTTGAGTTCCCACTTGGATAAATCTAGCTATGCATACTCTTAGCGGATGATTAGATGCTTGACCACACAGGCTCCCCCTTACAATGCACTCGCTTCTCGGGTTAGACAAGCATCAATACCCATGAAAATCCCATGGCATAATTCTCATCTCTACTAAAAGCCGTAAAAATGTGGGGCGGCTTCAGAACGACTATTCTTGCACCAAAAAATAGATTAAGGATTTTGACCTTTCTAAACAAAGGGTTTTAATGCAGGCATTCCATTCGTGGGGGATCATCCATATGGAAAGAGACCATTGTTTCCCTTCTTGTCAGAACAATCCTCATGATACTTGAACTTTCCTCAAGTACCCACACTTATATACCAGTTGAAAGTCGGTTGGCTTTAGCGTGTTCCCGGTTGGGTCATTCCCTTGGGTGATTACTTTTTTCCCACAAGGCAAGCCATCTAAAGATAAACAAAAGTGAGCAAGCACATTCATAGTTTGATCAATCTTCATTGAGAAACAAAGAGAGAACACACACGATGAGCTCCACTCACACTCGCAAGATTTGTCAATTTTAAACCCAAATCAAAATGTGGAGGCAATCTTTTTGACAACTTAATATCACAAAAATACTTTTGATTCTTAAGACCATCATGAGGCGTGAGAGAAGCGGATATGCCTTTTAGATGATATTACTTTGTGAAAAATATTACAAAACACCAAATGCACATGTTCATTTTAATTTCCAAAGGAAAAATTGAGTTCTTTTTAAAGCACCAAGATGAAGTGTGAAGTTTGTCAAATTTTTAGAACCCAAATTGAAATTTAGTAAGTGTCTAATGTTCTTTTTAATCCTTTATAACAAAAATGAAAGCTTTTGTAGTATTCTTTCTAGAATCCAAAAAGACGTGAGTTGGCCTAAAACAGAAAATGAAAGCATAAAATGGAAGCTCTAAGCTTTTAAAAACAATTTGTCAACTTCAAATTCAATGCTCATTTCTCTTTAACTCTGAGATTCTTCAAAGATTTCCTCTTATCTTTCAATGTTGTAAGTCCCTTGTGCAAACGAAATCCCTTTTCCTCCTTCCCTATAAACATCACAAACAAGATAGATAATATGCTTTTGGATTTAGTTGTGTATATTTTTTTCATCGACGTTTCAAATCACACTCAGTGATCCATCATCAGGAAAATATACATAGCTAAATCCAAAAGCATATTATCTATCTTCAATGGACTGTGGAAAACTCATACCAATGATCACAAACAAGAGTTATGCATGTATTGTGAAACGATAAAAATGTACACAAGACATCCAATTATTTAAGAAAACCTTTGACGAGGCACATGAGTCTTTTATGATGAAAATAACTCAATAATACGAGATCATTGACATTTAATTCAAGATAGACAAAAAAAAAAAAACAATCGACCTAAAAGAATTTTTTTTAAATAAGAAAGCAAGATCATAAAAACCATCCTATCTTAAAAAAAAAACCCCAAATCCATACTATAAAGATTTCTCAAGTGATCAAAACATATGATGCTACATAATGATTTGAAAATGATTTAAGACTTTTTCATTTTATATAGCACCTTAACGTCAAAATTTAAATGTAAGCATCCAAAGATAAATTGGAAGGACTTCAAATTTTTTGCAGGCCCCTACATGATAGCTCTTTCCAAATATCTAATCATCATAATGTTTTCGATCTCCCAAGTAGGATTTAGGCCCACCGAATTTGAATACAATTTGTAACTTCTTTGAGAGCCACCCCTATGTACTTTGAATGTTATAACACAACAGCTACCTTATTTAAATTCTAAGCTCAAATTCAACAACCTTCGCCAGTTCAAGCTTTAAAGAGATGTCATTCATGAAATGCATTGACTGCAAACATTTGAAAAGGGCGTACGAAACTTTCCAACAAATGCTATTTAGTAGGCGTATGAAAAAGGCAACAAATACAAGTTTTAAAAACTTTCAAGCAAATGCATTTGGTAGGTAAAAAGTCACGCAATAAATGTCATTTGAAAGGATTTCAAATTAAATGAAAATGGCAGGTGTATGACTGAACTCCATAGTTTCTGTTAGAAGGCAAAAGAAACTTTCAAGCAAATACTGTTAGTGGGTGAAAAAAACCGTGCCCAAATTCTTTTGAAAAAAACTTCAAAGCTAATGCAACTCATAGGAAAATAAGGAGTACAACGAACCAAAAGTTTGCATTTGACAGGTGTAAAACCGATTTCTACATTTTTTTACCAGCATCCTCCCTGTCTGCAATTTGTAACACCAAGCTTCCAAGCTTCCAAGTTTCTAAGTTTGACTATCAATGCGAGATCAACATAGATCTATTTTCAAGTGATTTGTTATGCAACAGAGGTGGGAGATGGGCAGGAGTAATGGCGCTATGTTGATGTATGTAGGAAAAACATATCCCCATGAAATATTAATTTAACTATGATAATATCGATGGCCTGATTATTTTTTAGCTCAACAACAAAAAACACATCCACAGGGATCAAAAGAGCTTGGAAATTAATTTCTTCAGAGCCACTCTTCTTCATTCGGGAAAACTGCTCTCACAAACGACAAGGAGGAAAATATGGGTCTCTAAAAAAATTGCAAGTCAAAGACAAACATTACAATGGCATGGATGGAAACAACGTGGATTGGGGTGGTCCTCCTATCTTTGTTACCTACAATGTTTTTTTTTTTACAAAGAATACGTTCAATTTATGTTTCGAGATTTTACTTTCTGACACAAAGTGATTTGACTGAAAAATGCAATTGCGAGTAACACAATTTTTTTTTGATTTGACTAGCAATGTGATTTGATTTGATTTGATGCATCAATTTATTTTTCTCTAATACAAACAATATTTTTATTTCTACGAATTGACCATGGACAAAGAGCTCGATGGCTCTACCTAATCTTAAATCAGAGAAAAACAAGTAAAAGATACCAGCTTAATGTGACATCCAATTTTTCATTACAATCTCCAATGCATTGATCAAAGTTAGAAGAAACAAAGAGACATGAAATCATGGAGAAGTTGATGCGCTAGTGAGAGATATCGAATGAATATCACCACTAAATCTGATAGAACAATCAATGTCAATTTCTTCATTTTTGTACATGTCCACCCTGTAGATTTATTCAATCATCTTAAAAGATACAAGTAGAATGACATGGTGCACATATTTGAGGGCATGAATGTTCAACGCCTGGAGGATATTACAATAGTCTCAAAAATATTATGAAAAATAAATAAAAAGCATCACATCCACTACAATAAGATCAAGTTATTTCAACATTGGATAATGATTACACTTATCTTTTGAGAGATGTTCAACTAATATAGATTCTATCATGGACCTCAAAGCGTGCATGAAATTTTAAATAACAACCTCTTAGTTCGATTAGTCCAAAAATTTTGGTTGTCAGAACAATTTAAAAATCACAAAATTCCTATTTCATATTTGATGGAAAACATAATGAAGCAACAACTTTCAAATACAAGCCAAAATAGAAATGAAATGCAGTAGTTCGAGTATACAGTGGGCGCAAAAATGTAGATGGTTTTCTACATTTGAGATGAAAAAAAACTATTAACATTGTTAGTCAAACTAAACAAAGGAGATAAAACATCCCTATGAAATACTTGAGCATGCCACATATGCTTGAAATAAGATGAATAGAACCAAAACAACTAAATAGAGCATATGAAGCATGTCAAACCCTTATCCCATTGTGGGTTGGTGCTACTTTGATGTGGAAAGTAGCCATTTCCCAATCCTTGATATGCTTGATGATGGAAATGCCTTGAAGATGTTGAGTTGTGATGAAATGCAAATGATGCTTGTGTTGATAATGAGCTTGCATAAATTTTGTGTCCCCAAACTCAATAGAAGAGTCTTCTATTTATAGAAAAGAGTGTTGGAAGAATGAAAGATAGGAGGAATGTGGGATAAAAGACAATCTAATGGAATTGTGCCACTTGTCAGAATTCCAATGGAGGGAGGTTGTGCACATTTTGGTCATTGTGCATGATAAATGCTATTAGGCAGATTTTGAAAATTTTAAAGTTGGCTTGTTGGAGGGAGAAGAAAGAGTCTTAAATGCCAAATGGGAGACATGTAAGAAACAATGTAAGAGGGGATAATGCCATGCTGGAGGAAAAGTCCCTTTTGGGGGGAGATTTCAAATTTAAAGAATATTCCACAAAGATGTCATTTTGAATGATAATAGAAGAAATAATAAATCAAATAAATTGATTTATTGTGCAAGTTGCAAAATCTAGAGAATTGAGGGATTAGATTAGCATTAATCATGATTTGATTAATTTTAATGGAGGTTAGTTGATTGTGACATTCAACTCAAATATTTGGATTTATTTAAATTAAATGAGAAGATAAAGAACATTAGAGATTTAATTAAATATTTGGATTTATTCAATTAAATGAAGGAACTTTAGGAGACTAATTAAATAAAATTGATTTATTTAATTATAGAAAAGAATATTATTTAATCAAATAGAATGATATATTTAATTAGATAAAGTTGATTTATCTAATTAAATAAAGATCAAATTAAAACAAGAAATATGATGAATTTTAATCAGATAAAGATTATTTGATTAAAAATGGTTAGTAGAGAGATGATTAAGGATGAAATGAAATTAGTGATTCCAGATTAGATGCATGTATATTTTACGTGTCTACACTATGTACCCTCATGTACACATTCCTTGTGCATATAGTCTATCATCGTCAAGCATGTGTGTACACATACATATTCCTCATATGTTCCACATATCAATACAAGCATAGTAACAAGGAAAGAACTCACAAGCTCAAACAAATAAATATCACCCAATAATGCACTTGATAGTAAACAAGACCATTACTAATACAAACATACTAACTAAGAATGACTTACCAACTTCCCACTTAGTAACTTAACTCAATTATTCTTATGTGGTGTGTGTAAGCTCAAATAGGTTGTTACTGGTTACCCAACCAAGACCTTCTCCTGAGTGATACTTCCCCTCTGCTTGGAGGAATTGAACATATACCTGCAACTACTAACACATGCATATGACAGTCAGTTGTTCACAAAATATGTAGTATACATAATAATTTATCTCTAAAGTTAGAATATCAACTCAATATTCATCCAATCACATAAATGCATTCCTTCATATAATATTAAATGAGATGACATTCATTCATAAAGTAGTGATAAAAAAGTGTAAGTACATTTTATTCATCCATCAAATTCATATTTTACCCTACATAGTAATAGTAAATAGTAATTACACAATTGGGGTGTAACATACTCCCCCCCTTGTGAATCATCATCCCCGATGATTTTATGTAGCAACATAAAACAAAAAAAATAATCAACATATTGTTTCAAGCATTCTCAAAAGCATCTAAAGCGTGAGGAAACTGTTGTTGAATCTGTTGGCTATTTTTTATGCTGTTAACTAGGTTGGTCTCCTAATCTCCCTATTTTATTGCCATTTCCAATCAAGGGCAGCTCAAAGGACCTAGACCAACTGACGAGGACTTTAAAATAACCTCTTACACTTCGGGCTCTGCAAGACCCGGGAGGGTGATCCCTTTAGCAATATCAACAAATTGAAACATATACATAACAGAATATTGCTCAATAGATAATCTCATTTAATAGCTCAACATAATAGGATAATACTTAATAGAATTGGTTGTTCATCAATAATATCAGCTACTTGGAGCATGAGATAACCACAACACTATAACACACAGGGATTTAAAATGGTTTTGAATTTTGAAGATTGGGGACCAAGCTGAAAACAATAGAAGTATAATACTTGACCAGTGCCAGAAAATGGGCTATGGAGTCATATAATCGGCATTCATCCTACAGTGTTGAAAATGTTATGAAGATCCTTACAAATGTTATCACATTATGACAACCAGATCACTGAAGTTTTATCTAATAACCCTTCTTATAAATCCATCTGAAACATAGTATTCCTGTCACATATGTTGAAGCAATTACACTATTCTATGAACAAAAGGCAATAATAAATGCACCTCATGCTTTATTAAAGCAATTACATTATTCTCAGAATAGAAGGTAGCAACATATATCACTCTAATGCAGCAAATGTGCATGAAAAGACTCAGATAATCTTATTATTGAATAAAAAAGAGTAGTACATCTCAGAAATGGAGACAATTATCAGCTAAATATAAACATGAGAACATAATTCATAACAAACACTTTTAGATTTAATGACTCAATTACATTTCTCCCAGCTATACAGTTCTACCCAGAGCTTTTGCCTGACTTGCAGAGCTTTTAGAAATTGGAAACCCAGCCTCTCTTTTTTTACAATGAGAGAAGAAAAGAATAAAAGAGAAACAAAAGTAGCCCTAAGATCAATCTGATCCGTAGATGCCATCTGGAAACTCAATCCACCGTCGATCAACAAGTTGCTCAAAACCTCTCTCCTCTCTCTGTAACTGAATTTTCCTCTTTATCTGCCCTTGATGTTAGTTGTCTTGCAACAGGAAATTCGCCCATGTGATGAAATTATCAATTTTACCTGCAGCTGGAAAATATTCCTTGTGCCCGTGAAAATTTCTGTTTCAACTCTTTTCTATGCTTTGGTTGCAAATATTTTACTTTTACAAAGTAAAACATTCTCCTTGCACCCTTTCAAAATATCTGTCTTTATCAAGTGAATAATATATGCCCCCATGAAATTATTTTATTTCTATTTGTTTTATTTGCACCTTATTTTATTCACTTTCCAGTAAATAAAACACTTTACATGATGAACATGTATTCACTGTAAAATATCCCTCCAATGCAATTTCACGTATATGCCCAAAGCTTTAAATATTTCACTTGAAATATTTATCAAGGCAAAACACTTTATCCATCCAGCATCTATGATTTTTTAATCTTTTATTTAACTTTCACCCATTCATGTGCTCTTTAAATATTTGCTCCATCTTATGTTATTTCACTTTACAAAAGTGAAAATATTTCAAAAGATTTATGGGGCAACTCAAATTTCATTGGCGCCACCATCTTTGACTTTACATAAAAAAAACTTCATTTTAAGAACATAATATTTACTCGTCTCTTAATGTCTCCAGCCATCTAACATATTTTACCTTTATGAAAATTGATGAAAGTCTCTCTTTTTAAAACTTTATCGAGCATCAAAATATTTCATTGGACCCACCATATTAGAATCTCACGGGCAATGCTTTTTCTTTTAAAATATTTCATTGAAAATTGAAATCATTGAGACATTCTCCTAATGTTTCACCCACAAGACTTGACTCGGGCCCATGCCACGTGACAAAATCTTGCCATTTCACGATGATTAAAAGACATGCAGGTTTAGATCGCAATATGGTGGGGTGTGGCCAGGATGTGGTTGGGTTTTTCTCCTCCTTTCTCCATCATTGATCTCCCTCCTGTATCTTGGTTTGCCCATTTTTTCCCTAACTTTTCTATTTCCGATGCTCAAGCTCTGCAATTTTTTCTACTCATGCTGGCCATATTTACTTTGGGGTTTCCATAGCCTTTCAATAGATCCAGTTTACACACTCTGCCAAGCTGCGAGTGGTATCCCCTGTTTAGCCTTCCACTGCATGCTTTAATGGATTCCCATATCCTTTATTCACTGCATCGAGCTCCTCTTTCTAATACTTTCCACAAATCTGTTACATTTCCTGAGACCACATTTGATGGGATCTTCTTTTCTTCAAGCCACGCGCACACCCTTGAGATTCCTCCATTCCTTTGATGGATGTCTATACCCTATTCCATTCCATGCGTATATGCTGCCATTGTTTTGAAGTTTCTAAAGTACTTTCAACAAATGCATCTTGTATATCCTCCATTTTATGCACATTCTTTGGTCAGCATCCTCCTCTGCTCAATGCGTGCTTTCAGTCTGTAGACATCCAAATTTGGACACTTAATTTATCCAAATTTATCACTTTTCATCTAAACATCCTCTTATCCGAGTTAATTAAGTAATATTACTATTATTTAATTAATATCCTTAATTCTGCCAAATCCCTAAGGTATTTATTAATTAAATACCTTACCCTCTTTAATCCCTCTTTTCATCAAATAAATTAAATAAATATTACATTTATTTAATTCCTCACATGTCATTTTCATCTAATCCTAATCCATCTCCTAATTTTCATTAGGGATGTGCACATGCCTAATCCTTGATTAGGATGTGTCACATCCTCCAACTTTTGCAAGTTAGCTTTTAATCCTAATTAACCCCTAATTATCCTCTAATTATTGACAGTCAAACCTAATTAGGTACCTTTGGTCAACTTTCTCATCCCCCAAGGAATTTTAATTCCTTTTTATTCCCCAAGAATCCCTTTCCCCATGCATCTTCTAGAACCTTTGACTTGTCACATCAAGTCACATGTGACAAATTCCCACCTTTGGGGAACCTTTTGTCTTATCCACTAGATTCTTCCAATCATTGTGAATTTAAAATTCACTTTTATTCACCCAAGATTCTTCCCATCTCCTAATGTACTTGCAAGGTACTTGTCCTTCCTCCACCTCATGTACCTTTTGGCCACCTCACTTACACCTCATCTCCTTTTAGCCACTTCACCATTCCACATGTCAAGATGTGAGGGCTTGTGAGTCCTCAACTCACCTTAGCCCTTCATCTTGACCTTGTTGGATAAATCTCAACCATTGAATTCTCTAGAGAATTCAAATTCTCCTATAAATACCCCCTCCTCAAGGGCATTTTAAACACTTTGGATTTTCATAACTACATGCTGCCAATTTGCATTCTCAATCATCCACTATTATCTAGCCATCCATCTTAATCATTTTGCATAAGTTGATCTTGCATTTAGTCACTCAAGAAGCCATCTAAGGAGCACACAAAATCATCCCAAGCAAGGGCCAATCAAGGAGTCGTCAACAGTAAGGAAGGTGAAATTATTTGCATCTTGTTTTATCCATTTTCCTTCTTGTTTTATCACTCTTTAGTCTAATCTTGAAGTGTCCTTAGTCTTTTATCACTTGCATTTTTAAGTTATTTTGCACATTAGAGTAGGGTAAAATTCTTAGGTTCACATTTTTGGCACGCCCGGTGGGACCCACAAACGGGTTCCTATACTTCACGTTTGTTGTTGTTGAGATTTTTGTAGGAACACGTCGCAGTGGGGCGATTATGCCCTTGTTTTTACCGCAGTGGGGCGATTACACCCTTGTTTTACCACAATGGGGCGATTACGCCCCTGTTTTTACTGCAGTGGGGCGATTACGCCCCTATTTTACTACTGTGGGGCGATTACGCCCCTATTTTTACCGTAGTGAGGCGATTATGCCCCTATTTTTACTGCAATTGGGTGATTATGCCCTCTTGGATAAAAACTATTTTTTGTGCTAATACTTTACTGTAGTGGGGCGATTACGCCCTCTTGGCTAAAAACTGTTTTTTGTGCTAATACTTTTCTGCAGTGGGGCGATTACACCCTCTTGGCTAAAAACTATTTTTTGTGCTCACTTTTCTGCAGTGGGGCGATTACGCCCTCTTGGCTAAAAACTATTTTTTGTGCTAATACTTTACTGCAGTGGGGCGATTATGCCCTCTTGGCTAAAAACTATTTTTTGTGCTAACACTTTTCTGCAGTAGCTTATTACGCCCTCTTAGCTAAAAACTATTTTTTGTGCTAACACTTTTCTGCAGTGAGACGATTACGCCCCCTTGGGCTGAAAATTGTTTTTTGGTGCTAACAATTTTTCGCAGTGGGGCGATTACGCCCCTGTTTTTACCGCAGTGGGGCAATTATGCCCCTGTTTTTACTGCAGTGAGGCGATTACGCCCCTGATTTGTTGCAGTGAGACAATTACGCCCCTATTTTTACTACAGTGAGGCGATTATGCCCCTAATTTGCTGCAAAAGGGCGACTGCGCCCCCTGGAAGGTAAAACTGTTATCTTGGCTTCGGTTTTTTGTTGCTATTTTCTCCCTAACATTGTTCTTGCAAGGATACATGTGTTTTTTGCTAACTTTTTGCAGCATATTCTTGTGAAGTTGATGGAGAAAGCAGGATAAAATATCTAATATTTGCTTGCAGGGCTATTCATTTGCTCAAAATTTTTAAATTATCCTTGTTGTTTGCATTAATCTAAGAACATAGTTTAATTAGAGGGAGTAATATTTATTGCTTGCTGTGCTTGTCTTTTTGTGTTACCCAAAGCGGCATTAGTTTGGAGTCTGCCTCCCTTGCACTTCATGTGAGCCCCGGGAGAAGCTGGAGACTAAGTGCTTTTATAGTGGGACTCCATTGAGGATTTCATCACCCTGGGGCGGATGATTCCAACCACGCCAAGCACTCTGCTGGGTATATAAAAGGGGAGTGAAAGCCGCATCTCCACCCAGCTCACCAAGCACCATGAGGTCGGCTTAGGCGATACCTAGATAGACGGAAGAGTTGGTCCCAGCCCTTCAAGATCTCACCTCCGGGTTCTTGGACTCATGCTTGTGGTGGGCTTAGTTCATGGTTGTGCCTCACGCAATTTATGTACTCCAGGACTCCTAGACACCTTGTGCATCCTAGATTAAGACCAATTTGGCCATACCCTTAACACTAATCATAGGGTTGTGTTTGCTTGAGAGTGTTTTCTTGTGAGAAACCAGTGAAATTTTGACAATTTGGCCTTATCATTGTCATTTTAAAGTCTTTTCCATAGTCATTTGCATCAAACCAAGCCTCTGTTTTATTGCAGTGAGGCAATTACGCCCCTTTTTTTACCGCAGTGGGGTGATTACGCCCCTGTTTTACCGCAGTGGGGCGATTACGCCCCTATTTTTACTGCAGTGAGGCGATTACGCCCCTAGTTTGCTACAGAGGGGCGAATTTTCCCTCCTGAACACCTGAAATCGCCCCATTTGGATCCCTTTAGCCTCTAAATCATCATTTAACCATTCCCAACCATTTTCTCATCATCCTAAGCCTTTGTTTTGTCACTCTAAACCTCCAAAAACCTCCATTTGACCATTTTAAACCTCCATATCATCATTCCAAGATTTTGTTTAACCATTCTAAATCCCCATTCATTCTCCACAATTATCTTCAATCCACCTGTCTGGTTTAATCTCTCCCTAATCCATTCAAAAGTCCATACCCTCATCTAACGAATGCCATAATTTTACCATTTGCATAACCAAATCATCCTAACCTTGTATTACAAAGTGGTTACCCCAAATTGACCATAGTAATTGAACTTGATTATTAGTCTCTAACTTCGACCCAAATCAATTTTCTTCCATCTTGAGGTAAATTCAGTGTCGTAAGTTATCATCCTCGGCCCAATCAATCCATTCCTATCTTAAGGTGTATTCGGTGCTGGGATCATCCTCTTAATCAATCAAAGCTCTAGGCCACTAAGGGTAACTTCCTTTGATTAAACTCAAGGTCTCTCTTACATCTTTCATCATCCAATCATACCCATCTAATCATCCAAATCTATCAAATCCAATCATTTTGTCAAAACATCCAATTACCCAATCAATCAAATCACATTCGTTCTATCACCATAATCCTATTCAATCCGATCTATTCAATCAAAATTCAATCAACCTTATCCAATCTAATCCAATCCAATCACATCACCTTTGACCCAATCAATCTACTTCCATCTCAAAGTAGATTCGGTGTCGATTGTCAGAATCAATTCCATCGCATCATCCAATCATCCTAATCTGAGCTTTAGTCCAATCCTGATATGAGCTTGACCCAAATCCCGATTTGAGCTTTAGTCCGATCCCATCTAAAATATTTTCATCCATCCTCTTTATCCTTTCACTATCATGAATCCTTATCCTCCATCAATAGTGGTCAAGGGAAACCCTAATTACATTGACAACGAAAATGAAAGTCTTGTTGATCAAGAGGAATATGACATAGATCCCCTTGACACTATCATTGCTAGTAAGCTTTCTCCACCCACTTTCCAAAATCCAATCACCCCCTTGAGTTATCCCGTTATGTCTTCGTCCATGCCTAATCATGTTCCTTATGCTACCTTTGACAAGGGATATCCATCATATCCATCATACCCCTCATCTACATCATCCTCTTATCCAACACCCGCATCCTCTTATCCTAGTCTACCATCTCAATACCCCTATCCTAATCCCCCATCCACATCCTCCTATCTAAATCCTTCATCCGCATATACCCACTACCCTAATCTTCCACGCCAATCTACTCAAGTGCTCTAATCCTACATTTGTACCTTCCTATCCTAATCCAACATCCACATCAACTTATCCTAATCTGACATCCACATTTCCCTATCTTAATCTACCATCTCAATTTTCCCATCCTAATCCACCATCCCAATACCCTTACTACAATCCACCACCTGCATCCTCATGTCCTAATTCACCATCCCAATCCCCTTATCTTAACCCTTCATCTAACCTTAATCCCCCATCTATTTCCAGTCCTGCATCCAATCCCATTCCCCCATCTAATCCTAGTCCACCAATCCATAATCCTTCATCCACTCCTACCACGCCATCTCAACCTAGAGCATTCAAGTTCCTCACTCAAGAAGTTCTCCAAGGACTTATAACAAAGAAGACATCTCTCACTCCACACCTTGAAGTTATGGAATCATGCCATCCCAACCCATCATCCACAGTCATTAGAGATGAGACCCTTCTCCACCCAACACCTACCATTGATGGTACCACCCCTAGCACCACTCAAACCATCGAAACCATCACATCCTCTAAATCTATTGAGCCCCCATCTCCTACCATCACATCCTCTGAATCCACTGAGCCCCCATCTCCTACCATCACATCCTCTAAATCCACTAAGTCCCCATCTCCTACCATCACATCCTCTGAATCTACTGAGTCCCCATCTCCTACCATCACATCTATCGAATCCATTGAACACCCAACTCTTACCCCAAGAATCATCGAACCCATCGAATCCCATGAATGTTTTGAATCCTCTATCCTTCCATCTCCCCAACTTGAAGAGTCTCTCCACCACTCTGTCATCTTTCCATCCACACAAGATGAGTCATGCCAAGAGTCTAATCCAAAGCATGCCAACATATCCCCTTCTCCAGATCAAGATCCTACCATCCTATCTAGTTCACCTCAAGATCACAGTCCCCCATCCATTCCACCCCATGATCCCCTTGTCTCCACCGCTCCATCTTCATCTCCATCGCATGAGCCCACTACCACAAATCCAGATCCTATCATATCCCCTAATCCCTCTCCTGATACTACCCATCCAAATGTTGCTATCCCATCATCTCCCTCTCATGATCCCCCATCATTGCCTAAAAATGCTATCCCCACATCGCTTGCATATCCCCTTGGTACTCTCACATTCTTCCATGGTGGCCTCCTCGCAGAAGAAAAACATAGTGTATATACCACCCATCATCCTCCACCTAATAATGGACTCGCATCATGTTTCCAGAATAACACAAATCCTATCATGGATCGCATGCTCAAGAAAATGAACTATCAAGGAAAAGGTCTAGGCCTTCATGAGCAAGGTATTTTAGAGCCCATCCAAGTCAAAGAACAAGTCTGCATGCAAGGTCTTGGACCTATTTCCCAAGACTCACAATCTAAAGATGTTGGTACAACCTCTAGACGTCCTCAACGAGCCTCTTGCAAAATAAATATAGGCTCTTTCCATCGCTCCACCAAATCATATGCTGCCATCCCTCCTCCTCTATCGTATCGCCTCAAAACCACCGTCCATATCCCTCCTTCATCTGCTCCATCCATTTTGGGTCCTTACATCCCTCCATCTACCATCTCCAATCCTCCATCTACCATGCCCATGTTTCCTCCAGGTCATACATCTATTCTGGGCTCCTATATCCTAAAATCACCTCCTCCATCTCGTCCTATCCATCCTTTCATCCATCCAACACCTATCCATGTCATCCATCATAAACATCCCTCTCACATGTCCCCTAATTAGGATCAACAAAGGCACATACCTACACATCCCCCATCTACACATAATCCCCATACTTCTACCTTCGTCGCTCCACATCATCCATCTCCTCACACCCATCCCATTGCTACCAAAAGCACTTTGGGTGTTAAAACAAGAATGTATCAATCTAAAGATCCACATGAATTTAAATCTTTTGATGTCCCCTCCAGAAGACATGGTGAAGAGAAGAAAAATATAAATATAAATCTAAATCAAATCTGTAGGCCACAAAGGCCCACTAAAGCAAAGATCAAAACCATGTGGATCCCAAAGAAAAATATGCAATGCAATCAAATGAAAAATCTATAAGAACATCCAAAGTTGCTAATCCCAAAGCTAGTCATACACCCCTTTCATCTCCTAAGTTTGTTTTGGGTCCTTATGTTCCAAATTTCACCACCCCATCTCCTCCATTATCCACACATTCTCCATCCCTTAATCCTCTTATCTTTTCACATCCACCACCACATGTGCCAATGTTGGTCCTGAACACATACCTCCATCACATATCCCCCCCATCATTCCATCCATACCCTTTGCAACATCCCATCCATTATCTCATGTATCTCCCCTCTCAAATCCCTCTAATTCATCCTCTTGCATAATCCATTTATCCTAATAAGGTTGTACCAACATCCAACAGTCACTTCAAACATGGGCTCTTAATACCTCATATAGAACTTGATGCTTGAGTCCTTCATCCATATCCTTATCATGTATCTTCTAAATTCCCTTATCCACATCCCTATCCTTATCCATTTTCATCCCCCTACTATCCAAAAATCCAAAAAATCAAAAAAATGTCAAAAAATAAAAATAAAAAATAAAAATAAATAAATAATAAATAGTAAAGAGAAATAATTCATCCAATGGTGAAAACTTGGCAAACAAGCACCTTGGATAAGTACCATGATGAAAACCTGGCAGACAAGCATCATGCGTAAATCCCCATTTACACTTGGGGGCAACTTCCTGATATGCATTCCCACTATGCTTCCTGCTATGCTTCCCGCTATGCACCCATCTTCCTGTTATCTGTCCTCTTCATAAAACCCCTTCATCCCACCTATCTTCAGCATCCCACCATCATATCCCATTTATCTTGCATCCCTCCATCCTTATGATCTTGATCAAAACAGGGGCACCTATCTATACATGCTTTGGCCACATTCCCTTCATCCATGCTCTATTGTATTCCTTGGTCACCCATCCTATCCTCCTCTAGTTATCTCCTCTTCCCATCCACTCATCTCCCATCCCTCATGCCTCATCATATATGACACATCTAGAGTGGGGGCATCTACTTCCTTTGTGACATAGTCCTTGGAGACATCGTCTATCATAACATCCCTTCCATCTCCCCATCCTTATCTTCATATCCATTTATACTAGCATCCCTTTCATCTCCCAATCCTTATATTCCTCTCCATCCAAACAATTCCTCTCGTCCTTCATCCATTCTTTCATCTTTATCCTCATCCCATCTCACAATCCCTTGTCATTGGTATTTGGTTATAGGCCTCCTTCCATGCAACCCAATGCCATTTATCTCATCGTCATCACTTCTACTTCTTTTACACATCTTTTCAATCTCTTATCTCTTCTCAATGTCCATTGCCCCATCCCTCATTATTCTTTTCTTTTTCACAGCCGCTCCCCTCCCCCCAGGGCGTGTTTTCCCCTCCCTATGGCGGCTCCGCCCCTCCTCAGGGCATGTCCGTCTCTTCGGGGTGGCTCCGCCCTCTCAGGGTGTGTCTGCCCCGTCAGGGTAGGTCCGCCCTCGCGGGGCGTATCTGCCCTCGCGGGGCGTGTCCACCCCGTCGGGGCAGGTCCACCTTCATGGGGCAGCTCCGCCCCGTCGCGGGGCGGGTCTGCCCTCCAGGGGTGGCTCCGCCCCGTCGCGGGGCGGTCGGGGCAGGTCCGCCCTCCAGGGGTGGGTCCACCCTCCCGAGGCGCGTCCGCCCCGTCGGGGCGGGTCCGCCCTCCCAGGGCATGTCCGCCTCGTCGGGGCATGTACGCCCTAGCCCGGGGCACATACGCCCCACTGTGGCGCGCCCCTATCTCACTGTCCTTTGCCCCCAGCCAAAATTTCACTTTTTTACTGTCTTTTTTGAAAAACTAATCCTGACCCATTTTCTAATTTCCCCCCGCCATCAAAACCCATGTGTTGAAATTTTCAAAATTGATTTTTGATTTTTACACTGACACTTTCGGAGGCCATAACTTTTGACTCAGGTGTCTGTTTGAGCTGAAATTTGACAGGTGGTTGCATTATAAGATAACAAGTGGATTTCCAATCAATTTATTTGAAAGCCATTGGAACCCATTTTGGCACATTTTCGGGGCCTCAAACTTTCATCTTGACCCTCAAAATCCCAATTTAGTGTTTTTTTCCAGCATTTTGAAAAATTGTTTTCACTCATAACTCGAAATGCATATCTCGAATTTGGGATGTTAGTTGGCAATTCATCCTATCTCAATATTGGGTATTTCTTGGAAAAAATTTGGACTCCCAACAATATATCCATGAGGTTTCCTAAAATGGAAAAATTTGACAATTTTTGAAAATTGCAAAATCTGGGAAAATCTGATTGTCAACACCTTACACCCTTTAAACCCCAAAAATTGGTGTAGAATCAATCCCATCATATCATCCTCCCAATTCATCTTTTTGGATAACTATCCCATCCCTGAGCTTTATGTGATTGTCCTCATCCTATCATCATCACTACACTCATCCTATCATTATCCTTTATCCATCATTTATCTTTAGCCTCTTGTCGAACTACGTTGCCCCTGCGCTTTCACGTAGGCAAGGTTGATCACTTGATCCACCCCCAGGGATCCTTTATCATCTATCATCAGTTTTTCCTCTTTTTACATCCTATCATCCATCGAAGTCTCCACCATAGTCCATCGTCAGCCTTTTATCGAACTACGAGGGCTCCGCGCTTTCACGTAGGCAAGGCTAATCTTTGATCGGCCCCCAAGCCCCTAGGTCTTTAGGGTGTATCAGTCTCATGTCTTGTCTCCCTTGTGTCGTGTCATCCAACTATGCCCTTATTTAGCTGGTTCTTAACAAACAAGATCCACTTGTATCAACAAATCCAATTAGTTTTGAATATCCTACGTCATATCGATCTTTTAGCTTACTATCCATCATCGGTCTCAACAGGATGCGTCTTCCTAATAGACCTCATCAACCCATCCATCATTTTTGATCCTATGGCAAAGGACATTTGAAATTGATTGCGATCTTTTGATGCTTTTGGCTTTTGTTTATCATTTGAGCTCCCTATCATCACTTGTCAAGGCCGCCATGATCCATCATATCATGGTGTGCTTTGACTAGTCCACATAGGGGCATATCTTGATCTTTTGTTTGATTTTGTCTTCTTGGTTGTCCCACGTAGTACCCACCAAGATCCCTGAGGTCTTGTGTTATTCTGGGGCATCCTTTTGTGCTTGTGGTTATCTCAATACTTGGCCCGACCAAGGTCTTTGTGACCTTGGGGTGTTGGGATAGCCTTCTTGTCTATTGTGTTTATTTCATGCATTAGACACTATTACGCCTTGGTTCCACATACCCTGGCACTTGGTGTCTTATGCTATAGCAAAAATCAGTGCTCTGAAGATGGCAAATTGCATTAGGATTGCATTTCATTCTCCATTCCATCATCTTGCATATATCCCCCATCCTCTTATATATCACAATCCCCCCATCCATTCATCCTTCATCCTTATCTCACATCTCTATCCAACCCCCATCCATTCCATTTAGCCCAAATCATCTAATCATATCCTTGGTCTTGTTCTTAGTCTTGTTACAAGCCTGGATCCAATCATCCTCGTCATCATCATCATCATCCATTCGTATCCTTCCCTCATCAACAACACTTTTGTCATCATCATCAGGAGGCATTCTTCCCTATCCTTTAGTGGTATTTTGGGATGTACCCTTCCCTCATCAATACCACTCAGTGGGATGTATCCTCCCCTATCTTCGTGATTCATTGACAACACTCCATCCATCCTCACCCCCTTTTGGCTTGTACCTTGACTGGGGCAACATCATCTTCGTCTCTGCATCCATTTTTGTTTCCCAACCTCCTGGCACCTTTTCATCCTCTCTTACCCATCACATTGCATCATCTTCTTCATCTCCCCTTGCATCACATCATCTATTTCAAGAGCACACACGTGTTCTCTTCAACCCGCATGTCCTCTCGAGGGGGCATCCTCAATCCCTACTCTTCATCTTCACCCCCATCATCTTTCTTCCTAGTCATCCCTTGGATGACTGGGGCATCTTATCCAATCTAACCATCTCCTTCTGGGTTCTATATTTTAATATTCTTTGAAATGATGCTACTTCTTAACACCATCTCAAAGAGGGGAAAAATGTAGACATCCAAATTTGGACACTTAATTTATCCAAATTTATCACTTTTCATCTAAACATCCTCTTATCCGAGTTAATTAAGTAATATTACTATTATTTAATTAATATCCTTAATTCTGCCAAATCCTAAGGTATTTATTAATTAAATACCTTACCCTCTTTAATCCTCTTTCATCAAATGAATTAAATAAATATTACATTTATTTAATTCCTCACATGCTATTTTCATCTAATCCTAATCCATCTCCTAATTTCTTCATTAGGGATGTGCACATGCCTAATCCTTGATTAGGATGTGTCACATCCTCCAACTTTTGCAAGTTGGCTTTTAATCCTAATTAACCCCTAATTATCCTCTAATTACTGAATAGTCAAACCTAATTGTACCTTGGTCAACTCTCTCCATCCCCCAAGGAATTTTTAATTCCTTTTAATTCCTCCAAGAATCCCCTTTTCCCATGCATCTTCTAGAACCTTTGACTTGTCACATCAAGTCACATGTGACAAATTCCCACCTTTTGGGAACCTTGTCTTATCCACTAGATTCTTCCAATCATTGTGAATTTAAAATTCACTTTTATTCACCCAAGATTCTTCCCATCTCCCAATGTACTTGCAAGGTACTTGTCCTTCCTCCACCTCATGTACCTTTTGGCCACCTCACTTACACCTCATCTCCTTTTAGCCACTTCACCATTCCACATGTCAAGATGTGAGGGCTTGTGAGTCCTCAACTCACCTTAGCCCTTCATCTTGACCTTGTTGGATAAATCTCAACCATTGAATTCTCTAGAGAATTCAAATTCTCCTATAAATACCCCCTCCTCAAGGGCATTTTAAACACTTTGGATTTTCATAACTACATGCTGCCAATTTGCATTCTCAATCATCCACTATCATCTAGCCATCCATCTTAATCATTTTGCATAAGTTGATCTTGCATTTAGTCACTCAAGAAGCCATCTAAGGAGCACACAAAATCATCCCAAGCAAGGGCCAATCAAGGAGTCGTCAACAGTAAGGAAGGTGAAATTATTTGCATCTTGTTTTATCCATTTTCCTTCTTGTTTTATCACTCTTTAGGCTAATCTTGAAGTGTCCTTAGTCTTTTATCACTTGCATTTTTAAGTTATTTTGCACATTAGAGTAGGGTAAAATTCTTAGGTTCACACAGTCAAATACATTTGCCTTACAACCTCTAAAGTCTCTTCTTACATTCCATTTTATGTATGTGTACCCTCTGTATATTCATCGGCCTCTTTTATGACTGTGAATTTATCTTAAGAAGCTCGGTCCATTTTCTTCGCAACCTTTTAAAAGTTTCTATAGATTTTCATCATACACATTTTGTATACATTCACTGATAATGGTGTTCCTTCCATTTACATTTTGTGCATATTCTGCATACAATGGTGGCATGGCTGCCTTGCCTTCATGGTTGCTCTCTTCATTCGTTCTCAGCTCACCGTGGCATTTCATCATGATTTGATGGATATTCTTTTACCTCCATCCAATGCTCTATCAAAGGCGTCTATCGTCCCTCGATGCTGTTTACATTTGTTCAGAGGTTTCCATAGCCTTTTCAACAAATCATTTATGTTGAGTTTGCTGCTCATCCCACTTTGACAGGCGTCCACCTTTTGCATTGTTGTCATGCCAGCTGCATTTGTTTGAAGGCTGCTAAGGAATTTTAATATATTCATTTGGTGCGATGTGCTAATCACATTCCCTCTCTATGCTGCACCAATCTCATTGCATTTGATTGAAATTTTCACAGTCTTTTCAACAAAATCAATTTCAAAGACTAAGCCAGGCACTGCCTTTGTTTGGTAGTTTATGAAGTCTTTAGCAATAGTCAAACATGGTTCAAGACCATTCACTTCTTAGGCATGGTGATTAGATAGTTTGACCTTTTCATTCCCTGTAGATTGGTGTAAGCTTCAAGTTGGAGATCCCACGAGACCACATTTAAAGGTGATTCTTGTATCTGGCGTAGTGGAAAATCTCCCTTATAGCAAGCGTTGCCCCTCCATGAAAGTTTCTAAAGTCTTTTCAACATTCTTTGTATGTGCTATGGTCAAAGCATCCCCCTCTATCTAGCGTTTATGCTTTGGTTCCAACAACAATCATTGCATTGCATTTATTATGGCTCAAGATTTTGTAAATGTCTCAATGCGCTGCTCTGTAGCTCCTTACCAGGCTGTGCACCTTGATACACATCACTGCATTGGAAAATCAATGTAATCACATCCATTTGTATATGCTCTGCAATACATGGTATTCCATAGCTTCTCCATTCCCTGTGGCGCGTGGGGTCCCCTGAGACCCTATTTGACTGTGGCGTCCTCTGTGATTTGCGTTGGAAATCACATTTTGCTTGGAGGTTTAAGTTTCTCAGCCTTTTTCAACAAATACATTATTCAAAGAACTAAGCAAGAGTAAGTAGTGTTGTGGTTTTTATGCTATGACAACTTGGTAAAGTTCTATCTTCATTCTCCACACCACTCTGGAACAATAGCATTGCAAACATTGGTTGAAACTTCCCAATGGTTGTAGGGTTGAGGACATTGCAAATGAACATCCTCCTTATGCCAATCATCCACACCTCCAAACTATGGAAACACAAATTGACAAGAATTGATATGAACAACTAATAACCATTTCTAACTTGTCAATTCACCACCACTATCTTCTGTTCTCATAGCCGTGATTGAAAAGTTTCACTGCCAAGCAAGTTGGGTCCCCATGTGGGCCCGACTAAAAAAAATTTCGTTTATAAATAACTTTTAGTCTCAAATTGACCTGAGATGACCTTTGAATGAATCTGGAATGAAAATATGAAATGGGTGTCCATTAAAATCTGCTTTCTGTCATATTTGGAAAATGGGTAAAACAGGCCAAGTAAGCGCCAGAATTGGCTCTGAAAACTAGGCAAATGACCATGTGAAGACATAAAAACTTGCAGGTACGTAGCCATTCCTCCCGAGAATATAATGCAAAAGATAGATCAAAGGAATCAATCACGAGGCAAAAGTTATTAACTGGAAAAGTTGCCCTCTCGAGCTTTTTCTGCAAATGTAACTGTTCAGAACTAGTTAAAACTCAAGAGATCACCTCATTGCTAAAATATCAAATCAACTCCTGGCAAGCTGCCACTGGACATAGTGGATCACTTTGGTACATTGAGCATGTGTGCAGAGAGATTAGGCTGAATCATCACCTATCAAAAGTTATTGACGCTCGAAGCTGGCCTCTCAGAAAGGTTTAAGTGCAAAACTGAAGAAATTCAGTTTGGTTTTGATTTGCTAAAAATAGTAAATCAACTCACAAGGCCTTGAGAACTGACATGCAAGCTCATTTTGGTATGGAGAATATAGAGCAACAATAATTTTGTCATGAAGATCAACTGGTTGCAAAATGCAAGCTCAAATGGGAGGCAACTTTGCAGAACTGAACGTTTGCAAACAATTGAGCTGTGACAAAACCCTCCAGCTTCACTTTTTGAAACCCAATCAAAACTCATTGTGAGACATTTAAAACTGACATGTAGGTTCACATATGACACATGAGTGTGTCTGCAAAGGGATTTTGCTTAGAAATCAACGGGCTCCAAAATATGACCCTCCAAAGTAGGTCATTTAGGCAAATCCTTCAAGTGCACTTCTGAGAGTGCAGAGGCAAAATCTTGAGATAGGCATCTCAAATTTGAAAAAATTGAGAGTGCCAACAGAATCTCAGCATAATCCTCCCAAGTGGCCGAGTCTTCTGCATACTGGTCCCATTGGACTTTGCACTGTAGAACCTCCTTATTACGCAAGTGAAGCTTATGTGTTTCAAGCACCTTGATAGGCTTGAGTGTTACCACTCTAGAGTCCTGTACCTATAAAGTAGTCCAATTAATCACATGATTATCACTGGGTACATACCTCTTAAGGTAAGACACATGGAAGACATTATGCATTCTGGAAAGAGCTAGTGGCAATGTTATTCGATAGGCTACCAGATTCACTTCCTCTAGAATCTCAAAAGGTCCAACATAACGTGGGGCTAACTTTGAAGAATTTCCAAATTTAATGGAGCTCTTGTGAGGTTTCACTCTCAACAACACTTTGTCACCTATGGCAAAATTTTGGGGCACTCTCTTAGCATCGACATAACTTTTTTGATGATTGTTAGCTTCAACCAAACTTTGCTTAACAATCTAAACTTGCTCATCCATTTTAGCCAATATCTCTAGCCCAAGACTCACTCCATCCTCAAGTCTATCCCAACTTATAGGAGTTTGACACTTTTGATCATAAATTGCTTCAAAAGGAGCCATCTTTATTGCAGAATGATAAGAATTGTTGTAAGCAAATTCTACTAAGGGTAAGTAGTCTTCCCACTTGTACTATTGATCCATGTAATAAATTCTCAGTAGATCTTCCAATACTTGCTTCACCCTTTCCATTTTTCCATCCATTTCTGGGTGATATGTTGAGCTAATATTCAAGTGAGTCCCTAGTGTAGAAAACAAGGTTTTCCAAAACCTAGAAGTGACTCATGCATCCTTATCCAAGATAATCTTCTTCGGAATTCCATGCAACCTAAATACTTCTTGCACAAACTTTCTTGCTATGACAAGTGCTCCATCATTTAGATTCTCGAGTATAAAATGTGCAACTTTGGTAATCTTATCTACTACCACAAGAATGGCATTGTGCTTATTCCTTGACATAGGAAATTGTTGCAAAAATTCCATACTTATGATTTTCCGCTTCCTCTTTGGTATGTCACGTGGATATAACAAGCATGTAGGATGATGATGATCCACTTTCACCCTTTGACATTCTAGACACCTAGCCACAAAATCAGTAGTATATCCTTTCATCCCTTTCCAAAAATATAGTGGCTTTACATTTGCCATCATTTTGGTCATTCCAGGATGTCCAGAGTACGGTGCTTCAAGTACTTCTTTCCATACTAGATTCCTTAACTCTCCTATGTTAGGTACATACATCCTACCTTTATATCTAAGTAATCCATTAGGTTTGAAATAAAAACCCTCATGCATAGAATCTTGTGGATTATTAGCAAGTGTCTGCTTGACTTGCAAGTAATACTCATCCTCTTTGCACTTTTGCAACACTTGTCCCTTAAAGTTGGTTTGAATCGTCACTATTGAAGCAATATGATGTCTTTGACTCAAGGCATCAGCAACCCGATTCTCTTTCCCTTTTATATAACTTATATTGAAGTCATAGTCAACTATTAACTCCAACCATATTCTCTGCCTAGAATTTAGATTAGGTTGAGTGAAAAGGTACTTTAACCCATTATGATTAGTTTTCAATTCAAAGGGTTTTCCTAACTAGTAGTGCCTCCACATTTGTAATGCGTGAACCACAACTGCTAACTCCAAATCATCTTATGCATAATTTTTCTCATAAGGTTTTAGGTTTCTAGATTCATAAGCAGTCACTTGCTTGTCTTGCATTAACACACCTCCTAAACCTTCCTTGCATGCATCTATTTAACTGTAAAGTTACCCTTAGGATCTGGTACTTTTAAGATCAGTTTAGTAGTCAAATTATCTTTAAGTAGATCAAAGGCTTCTTGACACTTCTCAGTCCACATAAATTTATTCCTTTTCCTCTGTAAAGATGTAATTGGAAAATAAATCTTGGAGAAGTTCGCAACAAACTTCCTATAGTACCTGCTAGACCCATAAAACTTCTTACCTCAGTCACATTCTTGGGTACTGGCCACTCAAGAACAACTTTGATCTTGGTTGGATCGACAAAGATTCCATCTGCCAATATCACATGCCCTAGATAATGCACTCTCCTTTGGAAGAAAGTACACTTAGATAGTTTACCATATAACTTGTGTTCTCTTAACCATTGTAGGACTATCTCTAAATGTCTACAATGATCTCCCTCATCCTCAAAATAAATCAGGATGTCATCTAGAAAATCCAAGACAAATTTATCTAGGCAGTCCCTAAATACACTATTCATTAGATTCATAAATGCAACAGGTGCATTTGCTAACCCAAATGGTAAAACTGTGAATTCAGAGTGTCCATATCTGGTTCTAAATGCAGTCTTAAAGATATATTCATCTCTAATTCTCAATTGGTGATATCTAGATCTTAGATCTATTTTAGAGAATATGGAAGCTCCTCTCATTTGATTGAAAAGATCATCAATGCATGGCAATGGATACTTGTTCTTCACTATGGCTTTTTTAAGCATACAATAGTTTATGCACAAATGCAAAGTTAAATCCTTTTCACAAAAATAACCGATGCTCCCCAAGGTGAAACACTTGGTCATATCAACCCTTTTGACAACAGTTCGTCCAACTGTGCCTTAAGCTCCATTAGCTTGGTTGTTGTCATCCTATAGGACACCTTGGAAATAGGTTCAGACCCTGGAACTATATCTATAGAGAAATCAAATATCCTCTTTGATGGAAAACCAAGTAATTCATCTGGAAACACATCCGAAAACTTTCTCAATATAGGATACCTTTCCATGTCTGATATTCTAGTGTCATCTACTTCACTATCTTCCATCTCTTGGAAGCTCTAGGATTTCAAGTTATCAAGATCTTCTTCAAGTTCTTCAATCTTAACAACAAAGAGTTTACACCCTTTCTTCTTAGCCCTCACTAGTTGGATTACTGAGATTTGATGAATCTTGACCTCTCTAGGTATCCCTTGGAACTTCACTCAATTACCAAGATCATCTAGGCATTTGATGGTTTTTGCATGGAAATCTACCTTAGCCCTATGTCTCCAAAACCAATTCATACCTAGGATAACATCATAGGATCCTAATGGTGCGAGATATAGGTTTATTTCTGTAGAAAAACAAGGTAGCTCTATCTTAGCCTCAAACAAACATTGTTCCACCTTTTCTCTTGTCTGGTTTGAATACTCTACATCCCAAGATGTTGACATGTGTCTAACCTTTCTAGATAATTGCTTAGCTACTCTAGGTGAAATGAAATTCTCAGTTGCACCAGTATCAATAAGAACTAAAATGGGTAAACCAAACAAAATACCTAGAGTTTCAATGGGAGTTGCTTGATACTTTGCTTGGCAGTCATCCACTGCAGCATGTATCCTTTGTTGGAACATTTCCCACTGAGTAGGTAGTGAATTTCCAGAAGGCTTACCAGGAAAATCTCTATAAAAATGGTCTCCCCCACATGTATAGCATCCCGTAAATGGAACCTTCTTCTTTGTGGGTTCTTCAGATCTACTAGCATTTCCACCAGCATTGTTGGAACCATTCCTCTTTCGCTCTCTTCTCAACTCTTTTCCACTATTGTGGTTACCTTTTTCTCCTTGTTTAGGTACATTTTGCACAACCTCCACCTTCTTTGGAGTTGGCTTGTCAAGATTTTTTGCAACCTTCTTATGTTATCTATTTTCTTGCCTATTGGAGGTAGCCTTAAGCTTTTGCTCCTACTTAATTGCTTTCTTATATACAAGATCCATAGTTGTTGAACCATGCATATCCACTTCTCCGATTTGATTTTTAAGTACCATTATGAATTTCCTTATGTGGAAATGTTCATCCTTATGATATATAGGAACATAACGCAGAAGTCGGGTAAAATTCTCCCAATACTCATTGACCCACATATTTCCTTGTCTCAAACTCTGGAAATCCATGAGTTTTTGGTCATAGTATTGTTGGGGCAACCATCGCTTGAGGAAAATCTCAACAAATTCCCCCCATGTCAACTTCCATGAGTTGATATTGAGTTCCAACTTTTTGTTCATCCACC
Organism: Sequoia sempervirens; assembly: GCA_007258455.2. Taxonomy (NCBI): domain Eukaryota; kingdom Viridiplantae; phylum Streptophyta; class Pinopsida; order Cupressales; family Cupressaceae; genus Sequoia; species Sequoia sempervirens. The sequence goes on from VDFB02295063.1 coordinate 111,248, forward strand.
ATTTAGAGGCTTCTCCTACTAACAGGTATGCACCTTGTTGTGTGGTCTCACAACACGCCCTAAGACTGAAAAATAATTGGGGACCCAAGTGAAAAAATATAACTCTTATGGCAGGAGCTAACTAATGGGAAGATCACCGGAAGTGAAGAAAGGAAGAGAAATCTCTGATAAAAGGAAGTACTTCGTATTGTAAGTGTTTCATATATTAGGTATCAGGTACCAGAAACATAGAAAAGGCGAAAGGTAATGTGAACTTTAAAGTGAAAGGCTTCGGTCCGGTAAGAGTGATTCCGGTAAGAGTGAGTCCGGTATAATGGAGTTGTGGTATAACTGAGGTCTGAGAGAGTAAGTGGGTAAAGCTGAATACCAGGTTGCAATGTGAAATGAAATGTTAAAATTTTAGATTTTTCTAATGATCTCGGTGATCCGGTATATGTACAAGGATTCATGATATGCTTTTAGAAAGATGTGTTAATTATGGATTTTTCGTACTACCATTTGAATAATGGTTTTATTTACATGAGATGTTACAATATATATATATTTTTTTAAAAGGGGATTTAATATATGGAATTTGTGATTGCAAGAGATATCGATTGTGATGCAAAGCTCGGGTATGGATGGTTAGGAAAACTTGAATCATGGATGGAATAATTTTTATTCTGGTTCGATCACTTTGGGAGGTGATAATTCAGACGACTTTGAGTCCATTGAAATGTTGGGGATCTTGGTATTTCACATACAGTGGGAACAAATGCTAATCTTTTGGAGAGCCCATTCCCGAGAGTGACAAAACTGGAGCCAAGTGAAGTGTAAGGGGAAAAAATTCCACCTTATCATCTTGAATATATGGGAAGCCCCTACATATTATCATGATTCGAAGTATCATCCTGGCAAAGATTCTAGATGAAAAAGTAGAACCCAAAGAGCTTCAACGAGTAATTGGAGTTGACTTCCATTGAATTCAATTGCAATTCTCCTATTGGTCACAATATTCCACGTGCCTTGATGAGATTGGTCCCTTAGATTTCCTCTCATGTATTTTTCTTATCCTTTCTGAGCCTTGTGTTCTATAAAAGGCAAGAGGATGCTTCATTTTTATTTTAAGTTCAAAATTTGTGGATGTCAGAGGAGCATAATTTTTTTTAAGTTTCATTCTTTTTTCCTATTTTTTGAACCATTGCGGCATAAAACTTTGTATGCACGTAGACATTAATTGATATTAGAGCTTTATGGATAGCTACCTATCTCAATATCTTTTGTAGCTGGTTTTGTAAGTTTGGCCGAACAAGACTGTATGTTGCACCATTTAATGGTGCATATAGAACCTACTCGGTGTCCATAAACGAAACCCTCTCTTTAAAAGCTTGCACCATTTTATATGTAGTTGTGAAGAAATATCGTGAAATATAAAGCGGTTTGCTTTGTTTTGATTAATTCTTTGGGGCATGCATGGAGAATAATTGGGAGAAACTTTTATTTTTTAGTATTTTTTATACTTTGTTTTAGAATAGATGTTTAATATTTTTGAAAATGTTCCGAAAAAAAAGATATAAATGAATGGAAAGAATTTTGTTGAAAATATTTTATTTTCCATGAAGTTGTTGAATGCTTAATGCTAAATCTACTTAAGTGATAGCAAGGAATTTGTGATGTTTCATGAAATATTATGTCAGATTTTTTGGTTTCATGATATTCAAGTTTATCAATTCAATTTGAAATGTTATCTAAAATGTTCAAAGAATAACCATAGTCCCCCTTGAGATTAATAGCAAATGTCACATCATTACCTGAGAGTGACCCTAGTACAACCATGACTTCATTATCAGAGACTTGGGATTGAACGAAAGCCAATATTTGTCTTGTGAATGCAAAATTTCCCCTTAGGTTGTCTTTGTTCCATATCTTTCAAGAAGGATAGGCTCTTTGCGGTCTTGTCTGTGGAGATTTTTTTTGAATTGTTTACTGCGAGTACAACCGTCGTCAACACAACCCAAGCAGCTTTAGTGGTCTCAGTGTAATTTCATATTTCAAATTATTTTCCATTTGAACAAGCCACACCTCAGCTTCATCTCAGCTAACACTTCCCTTAAACTTGGGTGGAAAAATCTTCTTCATATCCTTGGAAAGTTTAGAAGCCATACGCTTCTTATTTCTTTCCTCATATGGTGTTGGTGATTTTTCCTTATCATGATCATGTGTTTCATTATGTCCATGAGAGGAGTTTTCATCCTCATTCTCATTAATGGGAACCTCTTTCTCAACCCTAGCTTTTACCCTTTCTTGTTCAAGGTTGTCCAACCTTGCCAAGATTTGGTCAAGTCTAGCTTCAATTCATGTTGGTCCTTTCCCAACTTCTTGTCTACCGCCAGGATTGGTTCATGTCCTCACCATCTTCACAAGATCGGGTTTTACCTGAATGATTATCCATGTTAGACTAATTATGTTATCAACTATCTTATGGAAAACATTTAGAAATGGCATTCATACACACATAAATAATTCCACATAAGATTAAGCACACGATTTTGATAAACAAATAATTTAATTCATTTCACAAGGATTTCAATATCCTTTGATTACATGGAGCGACTATTTAGATAGTCGAGTGGAGAGTATCCCTCAAATTAACTCTTTGAAACATAACTTAATGGAGTATATCCTATCTAGATTGAGATTGTTGGTCATCTCTATCTTTCTGTTCATCCCTTAATTGTTCATACCTATCCCAAAATGGATAGTAGCCTTCAGATTTATCATTTGATACATAGTTATGAGGTTCAGTGCCAATATGGTGCTCATCAACAATATAGTCTACCCTTTTCGTAGACATTTGTTCATGAGACCATTTCACATTTGGCTACTCTCGAGTTACATATCCCTCAAACTCGTTACTCAAGAAAATTACTATTACTTCTACCATTGGAAGAACTCTAGGGTCCCTAAAGATAAATACCAGACTGATACTTCCTTTTAAGGGCATATCCCTGGAAAGTGCTAATGACTCAAACTTTTCTAGTGAAATGAAAGGTAGATTTTTGTACATAGCCTCCATCTTCATCTTCCTCTACACATCAGTAATCTAAGAAAGTGTGTGAGTAAATTTTTTGTTGTCACTAAACCAGACGACATTGTTGTAGTTGGTTCCCTCTATCTTTCTAACTCAATACTTCGAGTGATGGTTTTCCATTCACTTACACTATAGCAAGCTCATTTTGAATTAAGGCCATTATATCTATGCTTAGGAAATCCCTCTACACGAGCAAGCTACTCCTCAAGATAACCTATCTCTTTAACACAACCTAAGGTAACACAACTCATTAATCAAAGTACTAGTTCCCTCCCTTCACTAGATAACAATCCCAGGAGTAACCTACTAGCCATCTAGCATAATTAATTATCTAGCTATGAGTGTTCCTTAAGCTTGACCATGTTTGATCATCTCTATTATAATAACAATACCTATGAAAAACAATATCTCTTACCCATGTCTAATCATGTCTAGTATAATAATACCTATGACAACTAGTCTCTCCTATCTTGGAGTAATTACAAACATTACATGGTGCAAATAGAGTAAATAGTTTACACTTTTCTTTTAAAGAAAACATTACTTTGAATATTTGCAAGTAACTATAAAAGACTAGTTTAAATAGTCATGAAGCAAATCATTCAACATAAATAAAAACAAGGGAGGAATATCCTAATGCCTATCATAAGCTTTCCCCAATCGACTGGATACAAACACCGCATTTCTAAAATAACAACTAGCCTGATGTCGATCCTTCAACAAAGTCTCAATAACAACTAGATCTCACAAGTTGGAAAATACTTCTCTCAATAATAAAAAACAACTCACTCTAATGCTCAAAGATCTCACTCACTGTAATAGTTAGAATAATGCAGAAATGTATGTAAACATAATGCAAAAAATTGCTCAAGAAATAATGTGTCCCAAACAAGTGCACTAGCTCCACTATTTATACAACAATCTGGTAGCTACTTAGCCTACAGTTTAGGCATGGTTTCTGATATCAGCAAGCATGCACAACAACACATAACACAACTTAAAAGGTGGAAAATATTTAAGTACATACTCACCTTAAACAACTACAAATCGACCCTATTGATCGCCAATAATTAGAGACTAATTCAAATCTCCACATGATAGAATTCGGTTTGGAATTCAAAATGGAAATCTATAGGTATAAGGATTCAAAGGTGGTGCCAAGGCTTCATATTCACATATAGAGGCTATGCAATTTCCTTTACATCTAAACCAGTCAACATTAGATTTGCAACACCAAGCTTAAATCGACTAAGTCATAGTATGGGTTGATTCACTTAATAAATTAGTTCTACAAAGTCATCGATATGTATACATTCCTTTATAGATGTTGGTCGATGCAAAATAACATGGCACTTATAGTTTACAAAGTCCATGGGTTTCCCATAAAATGTGGTGACTTATTCTCTCATTAAACATTGACTTTATGGTTGCTCTTTGTTTACATATTACAAACTCTTCTTTCATAGACAACAAGAGTCAAATGCAGCTAAATAATACATTCACATATTTATCATACTTTGGCCTTGATTTAGTTTAATAAATCAACCTCCAAGTTATCTATGATAATCAAATTCAAACATATATATAGTATATTAAATACTTACATATATACTTAACATATATGTACATATACATACATATTTATACATATATATTGGTTCATATATATATATATATGTTAGTATATATATTATATGCCAATAAATCATGTATATGTAATCAATATACAAATGAATATAATCAAGATGAAAATCACATTGTTATATTAATATATCGATTGTGTATACATATATAGATATATATATTTATATACATATGCCTCTATGTACATGTATACGTATGTATACATGTATCAATACATTTGTATGGGCATGTCCATTTGCCACCATACGCATATATTGATACATATATACATATGGACACATAAAAGTATCCCTTTTTTCTTGCTTGATTTGGGATTAATTGATGACAAATTGGACTTAATGAGGCCTTGATTTAGTGTTGTGAGGTGTTTTACTCATCCACACTAGGTCTTGGACCCTTGCAAACTGAATAAATTGCATTTAATGATGCATTGTAAAGGTTTTGTAAAGTGTTGTAAAAGACTTTCACGCTTCTCTAGACTTAATGAACCTATCTTTCCCTTAATTCAATATTATAAAATGTATTTAATGGTATTATCACATTAATCTAGAAGGTTTGTGAATTAAGCTTGATTCTAATCTATTGTTGTAATGTGTCTTACACATTCACATTGGATGTTGTGCCTTTCTAGGCTATGTAGACCTCATTTTAATGATGCAAAGTGTATTTAATCACACTTTCACATTGAAATTTGTGTCCCTATCCATAATTACATTTTACATCATCATTAATAGGCCCTTATGGCCCCATATTATGCATCCCAAGGCTTAATTTGATCAAAGCCCTAATTAGAACAACATAAAAATTGAAATTCTCCACTCCCCGACAATCTAGCTGGAAAAAGAGCCCCAAAGGGACCAAGTCGCCCATCTGGGTGAATTAATCCCATCTAGGTGGGACTAAGTCTCCTAGCTTGGCGACTTAGTCCCATTTGGGCTATTTTTGAGGTTCGAGCAGGAAAAATTGGAATTTAAGTTTATTTTTCCTTCATGTCAGCCTTGGGGATCAAATTAATGGGAAAATTAGGTGGATTATCTATAAATAGAAGCTTCTAAACCCTAATTCAAAACTCATCATCATTCATTCATCATTCACCATGTTCTCAAGTCAAGCAAGTTAGGGTTTTAGCATTCTAAGTCATCAAGATAGCATTTTTCAGACATTCAAGGGTAGATTCTTCATCGTTTGTTGCAAAAAATCAAGATCTATCTTCATGGAAAGTCTCTAACTCCATTGCTTCATGTTTCATTGTCTCATTTCTTCTAATTATCTAAAAAGGGGTTTGACCAAGGCAAACCCTCATGCCCTAACAATCAATATTTTCTCCTTCTCTCCTTGTGTATTTGCAGATTTAGGTATATCAAGGACTTGGAAATCATTGAAGAATAGGTTGAAGACTTATTGGAGTCATCTTCTTCCTTGCACTTGGTCATAATATCAACAAAAAGTCACTTACAGAGTCGGAAATCAAAGTTTTGAAGGCGGCCACCTGTCAGGAACTGAAATGCAGATCGAGGGCTTTCGTTTCCACTTTTAGATTTTCAGAAATTCAAAAGTGGACTGTCACCAATAGTGGCAACTTAGTCCCACTGCACCTATTGTTCAGAAGTTTCTACAGATCTGGATACCCATTTGGCCGAAACAGACTCCGGTGCAGTTTTCTGGATCTGGGACTAAGTCGCCTAGAATGGCGTAAGTGTCCCAGTAGGCCAATTTTTTAGGATCAACAACATTTCTAGTCTCCATTCCAATTTGCAACACATTTATAAGTACACGCTTTCTATTTTTCTTTCCTGTTCTATTTTGTTTGCATTTCTATTCATATTTCTAGGTGTTTTTGCATACATCATTGTGTTTTCAAACAACTTACATTTCTTAGGTTTTGCATTAATAATCCATTTCCTTTATCAGTTTATTGCATTTAGATCATTTCATTTAGACATATTTCATCCATATTTCATTAGTCTCAGAGTGGGGACATTGTCCATTTTGGCCCATCTCTGTCCTTTTAGGTGAAAAACCCTAGAACTGCAAGAACGCAATTGGGTGCCAAAGTCTTTGTCCACATTTTGGTGAACCCTCCTTTAGAATACTTTATTTTATGATTTTGGAGTCCATCATCATCCTAGAATTATCTTGCATTAACATTGCATTGCATTTTGTATTAGTTAATTTGTATTCTAGGGTTTGAAATTTTGCATTAGTGGAAGTGCATATAGGTTGCATTTTTGCATCTTAAATCATTGAAAATTTCTAAAATTGTGCATTGGCATCTTAGGTCTACATCATACAGCACAATAAACATCAAAATCCATTAAAAAAATATGAAAAATCTAAAAAAAATTCCTACTAGGACTAATTCACCACCTTGGGCGACTTAGTCCCTTTTCACCCCTAAAACTGTCATTTACATAACTAAAAACCCTATTTGAAAGCTTTTTTTTTGCTGCCCTTACCCATCTGTATCAGTTGGCTAAGTTTCTATAACATACATTTCATTAGATCTAGCTTAAATTAGCTCATTTCATGCATGGTTTAAATTTCAAGTTTGCATTCTCATATTGTTACACACCATAATCAGTAAATTGTCATCCTTAAAATCTAAAAAATTGCATTCCTCTTTTGCATGATTGCTTTAGCATGGCTACATTTCAAGTTTGTAGAATAATCATTACATCATTTTTTCATTAAAAATATCTATAGTTATCATGTTTCATGTTCTATTTTTAGATCTTATTATGTGTTGTAAGAAAGTTTTGTTAGGTGCATATAAATATGAGGTCCTTTCCCCTATCTTTTTATTCACCACCGATCCCTCTATTAGTTTCCCTTCTGTGGGTGAGCTTAGTCTAGTGAAAGAAACCAAGTGGATAATTATAACAATCACATTTGTTCTTCTCCTATTATTTCTCCCACTTGTGAAGAAGAGATTATAGTGCTAGAATAACCAATTGATGAGAGTTTTGAAAATTCGAGTTGTTTCTCTCCTCTTACCTCTCTTATTAGACAAAAAATTACTAAACAAGAGGACATAATGATAAGTAATCATGATGATCACACACCACAACAAGAGACCATTGAAACCTACCTATGTTCATCTCCTAACAACTTCTCCTCCTGTGATAAAGATAAGGATATGTTAGTGTTAGATAAGAAAACCTTCAAGATCTATGATAACCCTCTTTATGATCATTCCCATACCTATCCTACTTTGCAAGACATTATGGGCCAAAGGAACAAACTTATCATTGATCATGATAATCATACTTTTTCTTCTCCCAGTATCTCTCATAGATATGAAGACGATACTTTGATGCTAGAAAACACAATGGATGAGAGTCATGAGAATATTGTCCCTCCCTTCCCTAATGTCCCTATCTTATGGGAAGATCTATTTGGTAAGCAAGAAAATCATAGATTTCCTTCTCTTGATGCCTCCCCTATTTGTGATGAAGTTGCTTTACAAAACTTAATGGGTGAACGTATTACAGGCTCTCCTACTAGGGTAGCCAATATGGAACAAGAGAATGAGACCTTATAGAAAAATGACAATCAAATACAGTCTTCCCCTAACCTCCCCACTATCAATAAACATGAAAACCCAACAATTGATCATTCCCCTACTTGTGATGAAGTTATTTTAGAAGAAACAATCCATGAATGTCAATAACATTTGATTCATAGTTCTCCTAAAAGATCTCCACCTAGGGAGAATACCGTAGTGATAGAAAATGGCCACAATAGTAATGTGTCTTCCTTAGATAAAAAGGTGATTCTTCATTTCCCTTTATTAGAGATACATCAAACCAAGACCATTAGATCCCCCTCGATCAATGGACCTCAATGAATGCACAAGTGTCCATTAGATCCCCCTCAATCAATGGAACTCATACATAACCTATGGGACATCCTAAGAACCCTCTAATTCTCTACCCACCTTCACACAAACAAAAAACTCAAAACCAACCTGAACTCATCCTTTATCCACCTTAAAAAAAACCCAAAATTATCCTTTACCCACCTACAAATAATGTGTAGCAGCAACCAAGTCATAATACCATTGCTCATACATATAACACTAGAAATAATCCGCAACCACAGCAACCAACCCCAACCTCTTTACCTTTTCCTAATTCTATACTGCCTAGTGCTCCTCGATTAAGGGAGTATGATCTTGTTGAACAACTTAAGAGCACTCCTACAAAGATATCCCTATGGGATTTACTTTAGAATTCACCTAACTATCACACTATGCTTTAAATGGCCTTACAACAAATTCCTATCCCTTCTAATGCACAACTGAATGACATAGCAGCCATAATTCAAGGATTAAATGCTGACATTGTTTTCCACTAAAGTGAACTCCCCCCTTTGGAAGTGCAAAAACAAAATGAATATTTCATAATCATATCTCAATATATAAGAATGGGAATAAAGTGAACGCTTGTTGACAATGGATCATCCCTTAATGTGTGTAGTGTAAATATTTTGGATAGGATTAATGTGGATCAATCAGAAATTCAACTTGATTCCTTGGCTATCCATGGCTTTGACAATGTAGGTAAACAATTGCTAGGTGTGATCACTTTTCCTATTATAGTTGGGTAGGTTACATTGGATACACCAATCCATGTTATTCCTAACGATCTTTCTTATAATCTCATTTTAGACTGACCATGGATTCATGCAATGAATGGCGCGCCTTCTACTCTTCATCTCAAAATGAAATACATTTACAAAAAAAAAGTGCACATACTTGACTCTAACCCTAATCCAAATAGTTGTTTGAACATTGAGAAAAAAAAAGTGAATCATTTAAACACATTAACAACAACTATGCAAGTGAAACCCGTCCAACAAAAAGAAAAAAAATAACATATTGAAAAAGTCACGAAGCTATTAGACGATGATTGGGGTTCCTTAGACTTCACACCAACACTCATGGGTGAGTACAAGATCATAAACAAAAATTCAATTGAGGGAAATGAAAATGTAGTCATGACAACACAAAATTTGGTCAACCCTTTGAAAGCATCTATCTCAACCACTTTAGACAAAGAAGAAAATTACATGACAAACTTTGAAAAACTTAACCATGAACAACCACCAAATCCAAAAGCAATGAAAAAGCTTTATGGAAGAGGTTATGAGCTTATGAAACAACTTGGCTATAGTGAAAAAGGATGTGGTGTTAGAGAACAAGGTATCTATGTCTCCATTGAACCTAACACATAAGAATAACCTCATCGTCCTTGTTATTGTACTTTGATAGAAATCACCAAGCCTTCACTCAACCTGAACACTATCACAAAATATCCTTCTAAGATGAATTCAACCATTGTACATCCTGAACTGATCGACACTAGTAGTCTTGATGGTTTTCCTTTGTAAGAAACAAAACAAACAAAGAAACCTTCACTTCATGCCAATGGAATCTCGAAAAATACTAATAATTTGAGTTCGTTAGATTTTCACCCTCCTGCAAAGGAGGGAACAAAATATCACAATCTAGGGAGTCTTGCGTAAGCATGACATATTGTACTAAGCAAGAAGTATCTTTGTCACCAACTACAGGAACACCTTCTACCATTGATCAAGAGGGTATTTTTTTAGGACTTCTCCAAGATCACTTGATAACCCTTCCTCCAAGAACACAAAAGAAATTCTATTACAAGACTTCATTCTATGCCTATCATAGAGTTCATGGTCATTTCACTAATGAATGTAAGACTTTGAGTAGTAAAATCCAACATCTTAAGGAGTTTGGTGTTCTTCCTTATGTGGGGGCACCTAATTCCCCTAATTGATACTGATTTTCACTCTACCATACATCTCATCAATCATTTCAGCTCATCCTTGTTTCACACTAAGTGGGGGCAAGGGGTTAAGTAGCCTTGTCCTCGTATGTCACTTGTTGTTGCCTCTTTTGGCTAGCTGTTAACCTTTCATGAACATATAAGAGCAAGCTTGGGATGTGGACGACATGCCTTAAGTTGCTTCGCATGTGACATACTACCTTTTTCATGACATAGCTTATAGGAAACATATGACTTGACATAGGGCTTTCTGAGTAAGCTCTCATGTCTTCTTCTTCTACTTTAAAGCAATTGTTCACAACAAAGGTGTTAGCAACTACTTTAAAGTGGGGGCATACATCGACACTCATCATGTTTCATTGAGCGATTTCTTTCTTCTTGCAATGTGTCCTTTTCCTAGTGATGTCATTAGGCTTGATTCCCTCCAAGAGCCTAATACTTATTTCACACATTCTCTCTTGGAAACAATAGGCACAATGTTCCCTAAGATGAGACCTTGCACGAGCTAAGAAAAATTCCTCTAAACATTCCTTACACTATCTTACATTTACAATGTCTATGAGTGTCAAGCATACGAAGTTTTGATTACCTCATAGAGCTCGAAGACCATTTTCATGTGGCACCTTATTAAAGTTATCAGGAGGTATAACTTTTGTATGGCTGAGTGGGAAGCCCATTCCAAGGCATGACTTTCCCCATAGTCACTCGTGTGTGTGAGAAGATATACGCTGTATGTGTCTCACATTTTAGGACTTCTCACCCAATGGAAAACCAAGAGTTCCATCGCCTTAGAGTGAGTATGGATTTCCGGACAAACAACTTAGATCTGATCCACATCTTGTTGGAAAAATGGTTGAAGCTTGATCCACCTTTTTATTTTCGCTCTTCTTTTTCTTCTAGTTATTGCCATTGCATGATCATGTATATTGTTCTATTGTAAAACATTCACCTTATGCGTGTCCTTTTGCACTCATGATGGTTTGACTTAGGATCTTGGATTCTGGGGGCATGCGCAACCTCCTTTGATCTTTGTCATCCTAGACCATCTGCAATGGTACAATTGGACCCCTCTTGAATGTCTACTTTAGTGTGATTTTGAAGCAAGTTCAGCCTCTCACTAAAGTGGGGGCTAACTATGGAGACATAAAAAGTATCCCTTTTTGCTTGCTTGATTTGGGATTAATTGATGAAAAATTGGACTGAATGAGGCCTTGATTTAGTGTTGTGAGGTGCTTTACACATCCACACTAGGTCTTGGACCCTTGCAAACTGAATAAATTGTATTTAATGATGTCTTGTAAAGGTGTTGTAAAAGACTCACGCTTCTCTAGACTTAATGAAGGTCTATCTTTCCCTTAATTCAATATTATAAAATTTATTTAATGGCATTATCACATTAATCTAGAAGGCTTGTGAATTAAACTTGATTCTAATCTAGTGTTGTAATGTGTCTTACACATCCACATTGGATGTTGTGCCTTTCTAGGCTATGTGGACCTCATTTTAATGATATAAAGTGTGTTTAATCACACTTTCACATTGAAATTTGTGTCCCTAGCCCTAATTACCCATTATATCATCATTAATAGGCCCCTATGGCCCCATATTGTGCATCCCAAGGCTTAATTGATCAAAGACCTGATTAGAACAACATAAAAACTAAAATTCTCCACTCCCTGACAAACTAGCTAGAAAAAGAGCCCCTATGGGACCAAGTCGCCCATCTTGGTGAATTAGTCCATCCAGGTGGAACTAAGTCACCTAGCTTGGTGACTTAGTCCCATTTGGGATATTTTCGAGGTTTGGGTAGGAAGAATTGGAATTTAAGTTTATTTTTCCTTCATGTCGGCCTTGGGGATCAAATTAATAGGAATATTAGGTGGATTTCCTATAAATACAAGCTTCTAAACCCTAATTCAGAACTCATCATCATTCATTCATCATTCACCATGTTCTCAAGTTAAGCAAGTTAGGGTTTTAGCATTCTAAGTCATCAAGATATCATTTTTTAGACATTCAAGGGTAGATTCTTCATCTTTTGTTGTAGAAAATCAAGATATATCTTCATGGAAAGTCTCTAACTCCATTGCTTCATGTTTCATTGTCTTATTTCTTCATTTTTGTTTAATTACCTAAAAAGGGGTTTGACCAAGGCAAACCCACATGCCATAACAATCAATGTTTTCTCCTTCTCGCCTTGTGTGTTTGCAGATTTAGGTATATTAAGGACTTGGAAATCATTGAAGAATAGGTTGAAGACTTATTGGAGTCATCTTCTTCCTTGTAAGGTCATAATATCAACAAAAAGTCACTTACAGAGCCGAAAATTAGAGTTTCAAAGGCAGACACCTATCAAGAACTGAAGTGCAGACCGAGGGCTTCTGTTTCCATTTCCAGAATTTTAGAAATTTAGAAGTTTCTATAGATCTAGATACCCATTTGGTTGAAATGGACTCCGATGCAGTTTTCCAGATCTGGGACTAAGTCGCCCAGAATGGTGTAAGTGTCCCAGTAGGCCTAATTTTCAGGATTAGTAGCATTTCCAATCTGCAACACATTTCTAGGTGCATGCTTTCTATTTTTCTTTCCTGTTCTATTTTGTTTGCATTTTTATTCATCTTTCTAGGTGTTTTTGCATACATCACTGTATTTTCAAAAAACTTACATTTCTTAGGTTTTTGATGTAGTAGGGGGAGGCCTACAACACAAAACCACACAATTCCAGTCTACAAACACAATTTTCAGATCATAAACTCTTCAAAATTCCACCACTTCACCAAATCAACTCTTTCCCTTGTAGAATAGGGAATCCACTCAATTAGGTATCTTTGCACTAACACCTCCTTTCAATCCACAATTCCACTCACATCAGGGACCCATTACAGAGTATAACAACATATCATCAATTCACCAAAGGTTGCTTTGTAACAAATTTCTCAAATAAGGTTTTCTACACCTTTTAAGGCTCAAATTAGACCACTTTTCCAAAGAGACCACCTTCAAAACTTGTCAAAAACTCTTGAAACCTTGGGAAAGCACTTAATACCTATAAAAAATTAAGATTCCACCATTAGTTCTCAGAAACATAACCGTTTACAAGCCAAACCATAAAACCCTCTCTTCAAGCCTAGAAACCCTAGGGCTTATTGAAAATGACACTTGCCAATCACTCCAGAACCTATCAATTGCTCAAAAAAGTCTAAAATACTCTTCTTATGCTTAATCCATCATATAATTTCACTTTCCAACACTAAAACTCAACTTGACTCATTAAACCTCTTTTTCCAATAGGAAAACTCAAAATTCCATCATAGGGCTTCTCACCCAACTCACTTCCAGACCTCCCCTTCACTAATTTACCATTCCCACACCAAAACCTACTATTTCCTATCCATCCCATCAAGTTACAAGCTTCACAGTAGGTGGGATGGAGTTAACACATATTGAAACTCACAAAACTTTCAAGAAAACTCTGTTTTTGGCCAGTTAGAGAAAAACTTCAATAAAATGCACAAAGTTCAATGAAAATTCCTCAAAATGGATCTAAATGAAAGAAGATACAAGATCCTATGTTAATCCACAAAGAAATGAACCACAATGATGTTGTACGGGTCCATACAACTGTTGTTACAATAGAAAACACAAAAAAATGAAGGAAAATCAGACTTTTATTCAATCTTCTAACTTCAAAATTGTTCAACAACCTTCATTCGAGTTCAACAAGGAATTTTATAATGTTTCCAATCAAAGAAAAACTACTTCAACTTCCAAAACTAACATTTGAAAGAGGTGATTTTTGGTTTCCCTCTTTAGTGCACTTTTACAAGCCTTCATTATTTTTAATTTGGCAACTTAGCAATTTTACACTTTTTAAAAACTCCACCACCTAGACACCTAAGTATTATAAAAAATGACCAATTACATCCTCAAATGGTCTTAATGACCTTATTCTAATATAAAAACTCCTAATTCTAGAGTCTAGATCTCAAAATCTTAAATGGACACAACTTGTTTAATGGTTCTCCTGCACCATACACCCCAGCTTGAAGCTTTTCCAAGTCTCTTGGAAAGATAAGTGTCACCTGTCCTCCTTTATATCCTTCATGCCTCTATCCTCTTTGATCTCCTTTGTCAAGTTTCTTTCTCTCTTCATTTTATTCATCTTCCTTGACCTTTCCTACATTTGGTTCATGCTTCTCTTTGTCCTGCTACACTGTGGGGTGTTTTGTCACTCCTTCACCATAAAACACTATTGTCTCATCTTTCTTTTCCATTGTACCCACTCTCTCAACATTTGTCATCAACTATTCCTCAAAAATTTTCTCATTCCACTATCCCTTATCCTCTTGTTCTACAACTTTATCACTATCCACTATACCATCAGACTTTACTCCCTCTGTCAGACTTGTAAGTACTTCTTCCTCTGTCCTTTTCATTGTCAGAACCTCAATACAAACCTTTATCTTGTTGTCCTCTGTCCTTTCAATCTTGTGACTTACTGCCCCATCAAGATTCACTGTCCTTCTAACCTTACAAACCTCTGTACCAACAACCTTGTTAGTACTAACTTTTGTCCTCATATCACCATTCACTATCTCTTTCTTATTACAAACCACTGTCTTCTTTTTTGTTGCTTCACCAATACCATTTACCACTGTCATAATGGATTTTAACTGTCTTTTCACCTTATTTTCTGTTATAGGACACCTGACTATCCCTACAAGGATCTCATCACCCTTATCTTTCCTTTCCAAAGGCTCTACAACCTTACACTGTAATTTACCAATCTAAAACTTTGTACTATCAACCTTCTTTTTCCAAACAAAATCACCTTTAGTCTTTCTTTCTATTGATTGCAGATCAAATTTTGTTCTTGCTTCTACTATCCTATCTTTGTCAAACTTTGCATTGGCTTCTAGATTCATGTTATTTCCTTCACCTACATTCACATACTCCTTTCTCCCAAACATAACAACCTCACAATACTCTTCTAGATTCTTAACCAATGGATTTAAGACAAACTCTCTCCCATCTTTTTTTATAGTGTATGTGTTTCTTCTACCATTATGCAAGGCTAACCTATCAAATTGCCAAGGCCTTCCCAACAATAAATGACAACAACTCATGGGCAGTATATCACAAAGAACCTCATCTTTAAATGGACCTATTTGAAACTCAACCCTTGCTTGTTCACTCACCATCAAAGATTGATTTTCACTAACCCATGACACCTTATATGGCCTTTTCCTAGGTACTCTTTACAAATTCAATTTATCTACCATCTCATGAGACACAATATTATTTGCACAACCTGAATCAACAATGACTTTGCATACCTTATCTCTACATCCACAGGCTGTCCTGAATAAAGCTTTTGTTTGAAGCAACTCTTCCTCTTTTTTGGTCTTCCAAATTTGTTTTTTCATCATCAACATCTCTCCAACCTCAGCCCTTGCAATCAATTTGTTTGCACTTGAACTACTTTCAACTTCATCTTCTTGAATTATTTAAGCTCTTCTATCTAGTTTTCTTTCTCCTCCACTTGTTGATGAACTAGCTTTCTCAGGGCACTTCTGATAGGGAGGGGTTGGAGGAATCACTCACTGATTCCTGCTCTGGGTCTTGCTTGCAAGACCTCCTTGGTGTCTCTTTCCACCACTTCAACCTATAGGACCTTTCTTTTCTTAGGAACCCCTAGTTTTTCCTTGCCAACCCCAACTACCAACATACTTCTTCCTACCAAGTCCACCTTGGTGCAAACTTGTAACTCTTCACTTAGCCCTTAATCCACCCTAAAGACTATGTTCCTCCAAAATATTAAATTTAACCTTGCAGGGGTGTGGAGGTATTTCTAATGACTGCAATTCATCCTACTATGGTTCTTAAAGGTCCCTCTAACTTCATTTCTTGGTCGCTTCCACCAAACCATCGTTTAGGTCTTTAAAGGCTACTAGCCCTAGGAGCCCCAATTAGGCGTCCTTCTCTGAGAAAATAGGTTAGTACTCAAAACTTTCCAAAAGAAACCCAAATATTTTCTTGGGTTTCCTGGTTCATTTTCCCACCTCTCAAATATTTTTGAGGTCTTAGGTCTTAACTGTCTGTACAACGCTCTAATCTGAAAATGGCCAAATTTAGGTCTTTTTAGCCCTTTTCTGGCTGCTTTGAAACTGTTAAGCTTTGCTCACATCAAATGGATTGATGGAGCTTCCTCCTCTATGCTATGCATTACAAAGACACTCATCTATCTTCTCCAAGCAATGATTTCCCAAAATGTTAACACCTCTACAATTTTAGTGCCCTGTACTTAGGTCTTCCCTAGCCGGACTCTTCCCTGGCTCGCCTAGGGCAAGACTTTTCCAATAGCTCCTATCTTTTCCCAAACCCTAAAACCTAACATATGTACATACATGGAGTCTAGTCACTATTCCGAAAGGGCCGTACAATTTGTATGGTGGGAAAGTGGTCTAGCACTCCATTCTTTATAGACTGTCTAGTTCAGACCAACAATAGTGTAGAAACAAAACTATTTACAATGAAGGCTGAAAACAAATTAGAAACCTATCTAAATGCCACACAAAGCTTGAAAATTAATCAAACTACTTCCTACTCTAACTACAGTGCCCTATTCAATCCATTAAAACAACACTTCAAGCAAAAATAAGAAAATTTGCACACAAACACACTATTTTTTTCCTTGAATTCACAAAACTTCAAAGTATTGCAAAACTTCCAACCCTGCTCCACTACCGAGGTCACCCCTAAATAGGGTCTCAAAACAGTTATGGGCTCTCCTTGGCCGCTTGAAACTCTAAATGAGCAATATTTTCCAAATTTGAAAAACAACACCTAAACTCCTAAAAGGTCAAAACCTTACTAGAAAACACCTTAGGCCGAATCATTGGTCAACATGACCTTCATTAGATGATCAATATCCAATCCAAAATTCCATTAAGGCTTACATCCAAATGAACAAAATTTACTTGCTATGTTGTCCTAGACAAGACTGTCCTAAACAACTTATGAGATAACCTTTGGGTGCTCCTACACCAACTTCCAAGCAAGATGTCCATATTCTTGACAATGATAACATCTACCTACAAAAGTGTTAGAGCTTCTTCCACCTCCAAATCTGCCCCTTGTGCCTCTATATCCACCTCTAAAATCAAAGTTTTTTTCATCTCTCTTGCTTGGTTCTTCTTGTTGGTTTTCCATTGCTTTCCTTGGAGTAGAAAAAGTTCCTCTTCCTCTCATGGTGCTTCCTCTTCCTCTTACTGTTTCAAGCGAAATTGTGTGTTTGTAATGACATGGAAAATTGTTGTCAACATGGTGTAAGGGAACCCTTGATGGAATAAATGTGAAAATGTATGTAATATGGAAAAATAAGGGTCAAATGGATGTAATAAGGC
>VDFB02295064.1:0-21442 GCA_007258455.2 Sequoia sempervirens
GGAGGGTAGAGGGTAGAAGGTAGAGGATTTAAGGGTTAAGTGTAGAGGGTAGAGGGATAAGGGTAGAGGGGAGAGAGATAGGAGTGAGTGATTTAGACAGAGAGATACTTGAGAGAGGGAGAGGTGGTAAGAGGGAGATACTTGAGAGAGAGAGATAGGAGGGAGTGGGAGAGAGATAGAGGGTAGATGGTTTAATGGTTTAAGGGCAGAGGGTAGAGGATTTAAGGGTTAATCGTAGAGGGTAGATGGTTAAGGGTAGAGGGGAGAGAGATAGGAGTGAGTGAGAGAGACTTGAGAGAGGGAGAGGTGGTAAGAGGGAGAAACTTGAGAGAGAGAGAGAGGGAGGGAGTGGGTGTAATGCTCGAGAGATGATGTTCATAAAACTACATAATTTTCCAAAACCTATTACATTCCAAGTATATTAAAAGAAAAGGATGCATAGATCAAGATCTTTCCATAAATGCTCAAAAGGAAAATTCAGTAATTAATTTCATTCCATGTAGGCAAAAGAAGTAACTTACATTAACAACAAAGATCATTGCAAATATACATATGTAAATTTTATTTGCATATCAATGATTTTCCATAAATTCATTCAAGTTTCAATTACATCTTTAACTTTCAATCAATACATCTATTTCAATGTTACAATACTGAATTTCAATATGTAAGGAAAGCTAAGGTGCAAAACTAACTCTCCTAACATCAAAACCTCAGGGAAGAATCCAGAGGTGACTATAAAATTTTCAATTATAGTCCAATTAAATTACACTTAAAAGAAATAACTGAAACAAAAAAATTAACATACACAAATGAACACTAGATTTACGTGGGAAGACCCTTATGGGAGAAAAACCCACCACACCAAGAAAAGCCTCTTTGTATTACAATAAAAAAAAATTACATACAGAGTTCATACTTAACTTTTTGATGTCAATTTACAATAGCAGATTCAATGATCAACCTTGTACAAAATATTCCAATTACAATGCTCTCTGAATTAAATTCAGACACACTGATCACACACCAACCCATTCCCACAACTATTCACTAAATCGATCATCATCTTCGATTACAAAGTATATCCATGTCATTCATGGTCTATTGATCTTCCTCACAGGAATGGTCACAATAATCTAACTACCAATGGTTTTCCTTCAACTTCCTCTGATTGGTTGAACACATACCACGTAGGATCTTCAGACGGTTAAAATTCATTCAAGAAGAATCGCATGTTGGTGAGACACTAGGTTTGTGTTGTTGATGCTACAATGCTCCATTGACACTATGGACATAACTTACAACTATCATCAAGAGGTCATAACGAGTTGCAAGAGTCATACCGATATCTAAGACCATCACCCAAACTATCGCTATCAGAAAGATAAGCGAGACCTCTCACTAAAGTCCATAGCAAACTCATCGGCAAGACTATCACATTCCCTATGAGTCATACAGAGCCCTTAAGTCTTATCAATGTCAATACACCTATTGGAGAGACCAACATTCATCAGCAAGAGGTTACACCAAATTCAAAAGCCATCGCTCAGAATCACCCTATCACTTAGACATCATATTGATATCCACTACAAAAGCATCGGCCTGACCATCACTATCGACAAGAGGTCATACTAATTGAAAATCCATTTGGTGAAGATCTATCAACAAGAGTTTTTCCATTTCCAAGAGTCTCATAGACCTTTCTCTCATACCGATGTTCATCATGCATAGCTATCAATGAGACAAGCCATATCGCTAAGACTTCATACCAATGATAAACACATGTAGCTCTATCAACAAGACTACTGCTATTGGTTAGACATCATACCGAGTGTGAACATTTCGACCAAGAGTCTCCCTGATGACAACCTTGTGAACAACTATCGGTGAGAGTTCTCCCTGGGCAGAGAAAGATAGAAAAACTCAGCAATTGAAATGTCTTGTCGATGACTCCCATCAGCGAGACAGAAACAACGTCTTGGTGACTTGAGCATTTCAAATGAATAGAACACAACTGCTAGTCAGCAAGACTTCCAAAGGGTCTCCTCAACTGTACTCTTTCAAGAGTTTCATGCTAGTAAGATTGAGGCACATTTTTCAACAATCTCCCACTTGATGAAGATCTTACTGACACCTCTCGACCAACAACATAACTACTGAAATTCATGGGCATCGAGGCCCATTGAACTAGAACACCACCTAAACTTGTCTATGCTCAATGACTTTGTCAATGCATCTGCAACATTCTCTAGAGTATTCAATTTTTCTAAAGAGACCTTTCCATCCTCCACCATATCTCATACAAAATGATACTACACATCAATATGTTTCATCCTAGCATGGAAAGTAGGATTTTTTGCTAAATAAATAGCACTCTAATTGTCACAGTAAATTATTATTTTCCCTGCATCAAAACCAATGGTAGAACACAAATGATTTAACCAAATTGCTTCTTTACAGGTGTGTGTTGTTGCCATATATTCTGCCTTTGTAGTGGACAAAGTGACTACATCCTATCACTTATTCATCCAACTCATTGCACCACCATTCATCATCAAAATATATCTAGTGGTGGATCTTCTACTGTCAATGTCCTCTGCCCAATCAGAATCCACATAGCCTCAAATGTTGAGAGTCCTTTGTGATTCAACCAAGCTGCCATGGTAACACAATGCATATTCAGAAGTGCCCTTCAAATATTTGAATACTCTTTTCATAGCATCCCAATGTGATCTTCCAGGATTAGCCATAAACTGACTAAGTACTCCCATTGCTTGGGCAATGTCTAGCCTTGTACATACCATTGCATACATTAGACTACCAACCACACTAGTCATTTCCTCCATCTCAGTAGGATATTTTGGATAGTCTTCAACAGATAACTTCGTTCCCTACAAAACTAGAACAACTATCTACTTGCAATCGGTCATACAAAATATCTCTAGAAAGTCTTAATATACTTACTCTGACAGAGCGAAATTTTTCTACTCTTCCTGTCCCTGGTTATTTCCATTCCTAGAATATACCTTGCTGCACCAAGATCTTTCATTTTGAACTTTGTAGATAATTGAGATTTTAGATCAGAAATCACTAACTTACTATTACCTATGAACAACATATCATGAACATAGAGAGCAATAATAAGAACTCAATCACTTTCAACTTTGTAATACACACAATGATCAAATTTTGATCTTACAAATGCCAATGACAAAAAAAAAGTGTCAAACTTATGGCACCACATTCTAGGAGACTGCAACATTCATTCTGTAACTCATGTGACCAAAAAAAATATTCCAATGTGTTTGGATGGGTATGTTTATGCTAGACATGGTCCTCTTTCACACCCAAACATGTGCAATCACTTTGAGCTATGTTCAACCAGCTCGATCCCTTAAGGGTCCAAAGTGCAAAAGGGTAGCAATTTTTGACGACCTATTACTCAGAAACTGTGATGCTTACGAACTCTTCATCTTAGCATATGGGATTTTGTTGGCCCCCTCTACAATATCCTCTCTTGGTTTTTGTTATCTCAGATTAATTTTCCCATGGTGTCCAATTTTCACTTCATGGAAAAAGTGTCAAATGCAAGCAGTGTAAAGTTGCAAAGCGGTGTAACTTTTGTTATGTAACTCGTGTGACCAAACAAACTATTCCAATGCATTTGGATGGGTACATTTATGCTAGGCATGGTCCTCTTTTGCACCCAAACATGTGAATCACTCCAAGCTACGTTCAACCAGTTCGATCCCTTAAGGGGCTAAAGTGCAAAAGGGAAGCAATCTTTGATGGGCTATTTCACAAAAACCGTGATGCTTATGAACTCTTCACCTGAGCCTATAGGATCATGTTGGGCCCCTCTACAATAACCTCTCTCGGTTTATGTTATCTTGGAGTCCTCTTCTCATGATGTCCTATTTTCACTTGATAAAAAAAGTGTAAAATGAAAGCAGTGTAAAGTTGCAAAGTGGTGCAACTTTCGTTCTGGAACTCATGTGACCAGATAGACTATTCCAACACATCTCAATAGGTACAATAATGCTACGCATGGTCCTATTTCACACCCAAACACACAAAATCACTCTGAGCTATGTTCAACTAGGTTGATCCCTTATGATAGCATGCAAAACAATCGAAAAGAGAAACATTCACATGACAGTTGAGAAGTTTGCTTTTTCCACATAAAAAACATATGATCATCCCCAATTCTAGTAAGTGAAGGATAGTTTTTAATTATCCTCCTTTCCCTTACAACAATATACAACCAATTGTAAATGCGTACAATGGTGGAACTTGGAAATATTTTATTTTTTCCTCAATTAGGAACTTTGGTTGTGAAGAATTTTTCCATTTTCATTTGAAATGATTTGCTATGCTTGAAAATTGGAATCTAAGAGAAACAAGTGATGCTCTCATGTACATTTATTATTTTTTGTGATAAATAAATTTTCCACCCTTTAGTCCATTTCTTATTTGTATTATAAATTATAAAGCTTTCTCCCAAGTCCATTTCCTATACAAGAAATAATATTGCAAAAAGTTGACATATACATCTTTTGACATGTTTATATGTTGATGGATCAAGAATATAACAATTCATTCTATATTGTGAGGATTATGTTGTGAAAATATTTAAAGACTATTCAAGATAAATGTTTTTATGATAATGTGTCAAGAAGTTAAATACTCATCATCTACTATGAATATTATGTTTTTGCAAGTGTTGTGAAGATCATGCATCCTTTGCTTAATTGAGTTGTTCCAATGAAAAGATTAAATATATTGGAATATTTTTATGAAACATCTCATGGAATACCAATTGAAAACATTTTTTTTCTTTTAGATAAATCATTTCATGGAATTCTTTGGATTAAATTGAATTGAGATATGTAAGAACAAGGGAGCATTAGGAAATACATTGCTCAATGATCTTGAATAATCCTTCTCCCCCATTGCAATTTTGGGTGGATTATTGCTTTCAAAGTATGGGGAATGCTTTGCATATTTTATAGTTGGTAGTTTCCATTCTAGAAGGTTCATCTCTTGATATATATTATACTCATTTTGGTGCAGGAGCACTCAGTGCACTTTGTGAAAATGTTGTCATAAAATGTCATTTGATAAGGTCTTAACTTGAGGTGTAGAGTCTTTTGTCATTAAATAAGGTCCATGTAGAAATTTTTTCAAATATTTAAACCATTTAGAGGGGTCATTGGGTCTATTTTTTCATATTCTTATAATAATGTCAAAAATTGCTATGTAAAGATGCAAAAATGTTAAAATTGCAAAAAATACAAAAAGGCAGATTTTGGAGAAGTCCAACGGTCAATCAACTCAAAAGGAAAGTTTTGTTAGTTGATTCAATTGTGTTAGGAGGTAAAAATAATAAATATGTAAAGGGGACTCGATGTAATCTATCTTGGAGGGATTTGAAGTGAAAAACCAATTGTTTCTTTGTTTTCTTCTGATTTTTTGTGTGTATTTGCATTTCCATGGCCTGTACAGTACCATATGGATACAAATTGTTTTGAAAATTCTTGAATTAATCAAGAAGCATGAGTTAAATTTCAATTTCATTTGGTTTGAGCACTTAACATTGACTTTGGTGGGAGTTTGATTTAATTTTCTAAGGCATGTCCGTTAACCCTATTTTGAGGGTTTTGAAAGTCTAAAAAATGAAGAATTGGCCCATTCCACTATTTGTGACTTTTTTAGCTTGTGGAATGGGTCCAACATAGTAGGAATAAGTGTTTTCATTATTTTTGAGAGAAGGGGAGATCTCTTGAGGGTCTGGACATGATGCCCTAGTTGACTATTTTGTGATTTGGCACAAAAAATGGTGGTTTCAAATAGAATTTTGATGAAATATTGTTGGAGAAGGTTGGATAATGGTGTTTTGAGCATGTGAAAGTATGTTTTAACATGTTTGGATCATTGGAAAAGGTGCTAGAGCACTAAAACATTTTTTTTCATTAAAAACCCATGAAAGTTGCTAAAATGATGGTTTAGAGGTTTGGTGATTTGGTGATAGTTTAACCTAAATAAAATGGAAAATTTGGTGGTTTTGAGACCTGTGGAATGATTCCCCATTTGTTTTTGAGGTTGGTGATAAGTTTGGATTACACTTACTTTGTAAAAGAGACCTAATTTGGGGTCTAGACAGCGTAGAAACCTGATTTTGGTAGAGTTTGTCAAAAGAGACCTATTGAGTTTTTGATTTATGTTATGTGGGAGCATACTGGTTGTCTGAAATGGTGATGAGTTTGATGATTGAGGGCCTTCTCTAAAAGATATTTGTGAAAACACCAATTTCAAAACCTATAAGGAAACTAGGTTTAATAATGAACAGTGGATGAAATAGAGTTTTAAGGGAAAAAGATTGGCTTGAATTGGATTGAATTATGGTTGTAATTGATTTACCCTCCTTGTCATTGCATCAGTTGGTATCAAAGAATAGGTACCTAATTTGTGTAAGGTGAAGAGTTGTATATTCAAGGAGAGAAAGGTAGAAGTTGGAAAGGAAAGATGCCTCCCAAGGTTAATACAACTGCTAGAGAATTGTAGGAGTTGAGAGAAAGGAATGCTAGATTGTTGGAGTCACATAATTTTGTGTTAGCAAGGTTTTTTTCCCAGGATTCAAATCACAGAAGAGGGGCAGATTTGGGTGATGTGATTGAAACAAAAGAGGAAGAGGAAGAGTATGCAAATATGGAAGAAGAATTAAACCCTAAAGATCAGAGAATGGCTAAATTGCTAAAGGCAGTCAAAGGTGATACACACAAGGTAAAAGTTGATTTTCCCATGAATGGTGGAAATTTGAATGATGAAGAGTTACTTGATTGGATTGCAACCATGGATAATCACTTTGAGTGTGAAGATGTACCTAATGATCAAAAGGTAAAGATAGCAAATACAAAACTCAAGGGACATGCATTGTTATGGTCAAACTATGAGCAAGTTGAGAGGAGAAAGAAAGGAAAATCAAAGATAGTTTCATGGGACAAGATGGTTGCAAAGCTCAAAGGTAATTTTCTTCCTAAATATTTTGAAGTTTAGTTGTATAAGAAAGTCCAAAGTCTAAAGCAAAAAGAAATAGATGTTATTACTTATACTGATGAATTCTATAAGTTGAGTATAAGGCTAGGTAGAAGTGAAAATGTAAAGATAAAAGTTTTGATTTCAAAGGTGGTTTTAGAGGCTCAAGAGGAATATTTGGAGGAGGTAGAAGTGAAAATACATTTGCAAGAAGATGCTATAATTGCAATGAGTTTGGGAATCCATCAATACAAGTGCCCTAAAACTTTTGGTGCTAATTCAAGTTGGAGTGAAGGAAGAAGTGATAAGAGGGTGCAATTGGTCCAAGAAGAAAGTGAAGGTGAAAAATCTCCTAGCCATCTTGTTGCTCCAGAGGTAGGAGAATCCTTGATGCTGAGAAGACAAGTGTTGAAGACCTCTAGAGAGAAGGAACCATTGCAGAGAAGAGATTTATTTAGGATCACATGAAAATCCAAGGGTAAGGTATGCAAAGTAGTTATAGATTCTAGTTGCACTAAAAACAAGGTGTCTAATGAAATGGTAGATAAGTTAAATTTGTTGAAAGTTCCTCATGCATCACCCTATAAGGTATCATGGTTGAATGATGATCAATTACTACTAGTTAGAGAACAAGCATTTGTTGAGTTTCAAATTGGATGGTATAAAGATAAGGTGCTTTGTGACATTTTACCAATGGATTGTTGCCATTTATTGCTTGGAAGGCCATGGAAATTTGATAGGCAGTCATTGTATGATAAGGATGGTATCACTTTCAAACTAACACCACTGTAGGAAGATGTTAAAGAATAGACCAAGGAAGCCAATATCATCATGTTTGGCAAGAAGGAGGATGTAAAGCTTGAAAAGGAAAAAAGCAAAGAGTATGTAGCCACTTCAAGGATTAAAGGTGTTGAGACAATAGATAGAAGCGATAGAGAGAATGTTTAGACACTGAATGTGAATGATGCTTCAATGATGAATGGAAAATAAGTTAATAGATTGGAGTCCAAGTCTGAAATAGGGAAGAACAAGTGTGAATTTCTTATGAAGAAGCAAGATAAGCTAGAGAAACAAGATGAATTTTTAGTTGGGATAGTCATATATCCATTGAAAAAAATAGAGGTGAATGGGAAATTTGAAACTACCAAATAGAGGCTTATAAATTTGATACCATAGTGGCATTTGGGGCAGAGAGTCTGCCGGTGAAAATGAGTGCAAAAAGTGAAGTAGATCAGAGAATTTGGGAAAGGTATGTGACTAAGATTGGGCATGTAGTGGAGGAAAAGAGGAAGATAGTACATGGTATGGATGGCACAAGTAAGTTGGTAGATTTTACATCATTTCCAGATACAAGGGCAGTCAAACAACAACAATTAGGTAAAGGATAGTATGTTCAAGACAGAGATAGTGCAAGGTTGCAACTTTTGACTCATGGGAGAGAGTCACCAAGTGTGGATGTAGGATGGATAGCACTAAAGGACTGGATACATTATGGTTTTTCACAATTTACAAGGGACTTGAAAAGTTTCAAGGCTGGTTGCATGGCACAGCAACACCAAGTGCACTTTGTGAAAATGTTGTCATGGAAGGTCATTTGATAAGGTCTTAGGTTGACATGTAGATTATTTTTTCATTAAATAAGGTCCATGTAGACCATTTTTCAAATATTTAAATCATTTAGAAGGGTCATTGAGTCTATGTTTTCATATTCTTACAATATTGTCAAAAATTTCTATGTAAAGATGCAAAAATGTAAAAATAGCAAAAATTGCAAAAAGGTAGATTTTGGAGAAGTCCAATGGTCAATCAACTCAAAATGCAGTTTTTTTTATTTGAGTAAGTTTTGTTAGGAGGGAAAACTAATAAATATGTAAAGGGGACTCAATCTCATCTCTCTTGGAGGGATTTGAAGTGAAATTCCAATTACTTATCTATGTTTTCTTCTGATTTTCTGTGTGTTTTTGCATTTCCCTAGCTTGTATGGTACCATACAAAGACAAATTGTTTTGAAATTCCTTGAATGGATTAAGAGGAATGATTTAAATTTTATTTTAATTTGGTTTGAGCACTTAACATTGAGTTTGGTGGGATTTTGTTTTATTTTTATGAGGCGGGTCTATTAACCCTATTTTGAGGGTTTTAAAAGTGTAAAAATTGAAGAATTGACACATTACAGGGTTTGTGACTTCTATAGCTTTTGGAATGGGTCCAAAATAGTAGAAATAGGTGTTTGGATGATTTGTGATAGCAGTGGAGATCTCTTGAGGATCTAGGCATGATGCCCTAGTTGACTATTTTGTGATTTGGCACCAAAAAAGGTGGTTTGAGATAGTATTTTGATTAAATATTGTTGGAAAAGGTTGGATAATTCTATTTTAAGAATGTTTAGGTGTACTTTAATTTTTTTAAAGCATTTTCCAATGTCTTGTAGGCCCGAAACACTATTTCTCAATAAAACCCCTTGAAAGTTGCTAAAAATGAGGGTTTAGAGGTTTGGTGATTTGGTGATAGTTTCCCATGAAGAAAATGGTGAATTTGGTGGTTTTGAGACCTTTGGAATGTTTCACCATTGGATTTTGAGGTTGGTGATAAGTTTGGAGTACACTTCCTTTGTAAAAGAGACCTAATTTGGGGCCTAGATAGCGTAGAAACTTGATTTTGGTGGACTTGGTCCAAAGAGAACTATTAAGTTTTTTAGTTATGTTATGTGGGAGAATAATGAGGGTCTAAAAGAGTGAGGAATTTGATGATTGAGGGCCTTCTCTAAAATATATTTTTAAAAACAACAATTTGGAAACCTACATGGAAACTAGGTTGGATAATGAAGAGTTGATGAAATAGAGTTGTAAGGGAAAAAAGTTGGCTTGAATTGGATCAAATTGTGGTTGTAATTGATTTACCCTCCCTGTCATTGCATCACATTCTTAATCAATTATCATGTTAATAATCAGTGCATTTATTTACAGTTAACCATTTCTTTTCAATTTGTGCAATTTTGTAATTTCTAAGTCTACTAGTATTCATAGAAATATTGAAGTTGTTTAGCATCAACAATAAATATTCAAGAAAAACCATGAAGGAAAAAAATGATCAATGTTAGGGACAACCAATTAATAAGTATACACATGAATAAGTCAAGCATACATGTGAATAAAGCAAGCACAAGTACTCAAAAATATGTAAGCCTTGAAGTATACACATGAATACATGGTATACACAAATTAATATAAAGTATATGCATGAATACAAGGTATACACATGAAAACACATAAGTCACAAAGTATACATTGGAATACACGTAAGTTTTAAAGTATACACTTGAATACATGTAACTCATATCGAATGAACCATGGATTTATAACGAAAATATGAACACCATCGATAAAAAAGATTTGTATTAGCCAAAGCCATGTAGGCATACATCAATAATGTCTATATAAGTATAAAATATATACAAAATAGACAAACACCTACTTCTTATTTCTTCCTTGAAATTTAAGGACTACTGCATTGAAATTTCAAATTTTCACCAAATAGATTTTATTTATTTTTAAATAAACCTAGTAGTTTAGAAACTACATTCAATTTTCTATAGATTCTATTCTTACATATTTTTGAAATAATATAGATAACTTACTCAAATTTTTACACCAAGCTGCCTACTACTGATTTTTCTAAATTTTTTGCCACTTAAGGGCCACTTTTTTCCATGATGATCGTGCACATACCCATATCATGCTTACTATTTTCCCTATCTATAGCTTGTTTGAAAGAACCTATTTTTACACTTTTACCCATAGCAGCAAGGTAGTGAACCGCTTGATAAAATACTTTTGTAGACATGTACGATAATTGTGGTAGCATAAAGAAGGAAATGAACTATTTGACAAAATGCCTCAAAAAAATGGGGTCTCATGGTGATGGAATGCCATTATAAACAAATGTGTCATGGAATTCCATCACCATAAGACCGCATTTCTTTGAGGCATTTTTTCAAATAGAAAATTTCCTTCTCAATGGTATTATGTTGGGATGGGGTGGATGGTATAGTGTGGTCTTGGTTATGAGATGGAGGGTGATCATGACATGAAGAGGGAGGGGTGGGGACATGAACAAGTGGAATAAAAGGTGGAAGATTCCATGGATTGGTAAATTGAGGATGAGGACCTTGAGAAGAATTTGGAGGGGAATTTTGGCTAAAGGGTTGGTTTCTATTCTTTAGGCAGTGAGCTATTTGAAAAAATGCTTGAGAGAAATGTGGTCTCATGGTGTGGCATTCCATCACCATGAGACCACATTTCTTCAAGGCAATTTTTCATATTACTCTCTGCCTTGACTATGATATTGCTTACTATTATGCTTTGATAGATTTTTTCCAAGCATCCATAGTTTGTTGGAAAACACCTATTTTAAGATTTTAGTTATAGTAGCAAGGAAGTGAGTAGTTTGATAAAATTATTTGGTACGCATGTATGGAAAATGTGGTAGTATAGAAAAGGTGGTGAGTTGTTTGAAGAAATTCCGTGAAGAAATGTGGTCTCATGGTGATGGAATGGCATTCCATCACCATGAGACCACATTTCTTCGATGCATTTTTACAAACTACTCACTACCTTGCCTATGCTATTGCTTAAGTTATTATGCTTTTATAGATTGTTTCCAAGTATCCATAGTTTGTTGGAAAGCACCTTTTTTAGGCTTTTATCCATAGCAGCAAGGAAATGAACTATTTTTAAAAATGCTTTGGTAGACATGTATGGAGAATGTGGTAGCATAGGAAAGGTGGTGAGCTGTTTGAAAAATTCCTCAAAGAAATTGGGTCTCATGGTGATGGAAATCACCATGAGACCACAATTCTTTGAGGAATTTTTTCAAACAACTCATTGCCTTGTCTATGCTATTGCTTACTATTATTCTTTCATATATTTCTTCCAAGCATCCATAGCATAGATAAGGTAGTGAAGTATTTGAAAAGATGCCTCAATAAAAAGTGGTCTCATGGAATGCCATGACAAGTAAATGCAATTGGAAGCTACTCCTACATATTACTTATATTATGTGAAGTAATTGCATCACTGGTTATGTTGACTTTCTAAACAACTATAATGTAGTTGAAATTTTGTCATCTATCAACATCTAGTTTTTAGTTATGGAATACGAAGTAATGCTTTGAGTTTGAAATATGTGCAATGCAAGGTAATCAATGATATGAATATAAACTACACAAATATATTAAGTACAATTGATTAGTTAATCTCTTTATACTATTACCTACATGTAGGTTTGTGAAAATCCACTAGCATTGGGAGGTGTTCCCACGAAACCTCCAATATTAACCTGTTCAACATCCAAAATCACATATTAGAATACCATTCATAAAACAATGCTATAAACATGTAATAAATTTATAATTGTTTACTAGTTACATACCTTCGTGGTAGATGCAGTGGAGTAATAATCGGGTGTAGGGCTGGTCTATCTGGTATCAACACTACGACCCTAAAATTTTATCAAAATCATAAAACTAAATTAGTTAATCTTGCATTTAAAATTTGAAATTTAATAAATTAAATTCAATGAACATGCTAACATCTACCAAAGTATCAATGCCATAAGCCTCATTCAAAATGCCAGCTACCCTCACCATCTCCATAGTTGCAGACGTATCCTACATAGGAACCTCTTGAGTGTTAGTGGGGTCATATGAAAAATTTTGCCCACAAGCTTGACACAAATCTGGTTGAAGCCCACCACTTGAAGACTCCCTTGGATGGCACTGCAGTATAGGGCTAGCATGTTGGATGATACTCTAGGTCCAAAATCTGATGGCCTACATAGTGTCTACCTCAACACTCTCCTTCACAATGGAAGGGATAATGATGTGCTCATGAGGTGGCCTAGTGAGATGTTGTCTTGCTTTTCACTTAGGATCATAATGTGCATCAGGTCTATCTTGAGCCGACCCCCCACCTCTCCCCTGGAAGTCCTTTATATAAAAATAATTCAAGATTTAGTTCAAGATGAACTCATAGTATTGTTTCCTTAGGAAATATTGCGGGACTTCGTAATTGTTGATGGTGGGTAATCAAAAACCATGTACCACCTATCCCCCAAAAAGGTCCTAATCAATTGGTGGTGGCACCAATGGATAGGAAATCTCTTTGCATTGAGGCTAAGATTTGAATTTGTGTGTGGGTTAGTGAATAATGAGCACAAATATAATTTTGTAATTTTTACATCTTTTACATCATTATATGATAATTTATCCCAGTAACAATCCCTAGCCACCTGCCTCCTATCTTGCCAACCAACTAATTGTTTGTAACTAATTGAATCTACATGTTTTAACATTTGTTTGAGTGAATTTTCAAGGGTTTTTCTTTCCATGGTTGAACCATTTAGTTCATTCAACCTCATGATTAACTCCTTAATTTGGTTTTTATTGTTTTCAATTTCACTCATTAAATTTTGCTAAGTGCCAAGAGGATGTTGAAGGATTGGTGGAGGAGATTGTTGTTGTGGTTGTTGAACTTGAGGATTTTATTGATGTTGTTGTTGCTCTACTTTTTGAGGATTTTTTTCTTTTTTTTGTTGCTCTTCTTGTTGAGGATTTTGAGGAGGGTTTGCAGGTTCATTAAAATCTCCTATAAATTCAACAAATAAATATCAAAAACAACCTAAAACTAACATTTTTCACAACAAAAATTAAACAATCATTACCTCTTAGACCTCCTCATCAACGTGGCAGTATCCTAGAGACAAAACATCAATAATTTAATGAAAAACTTGCAAGATGACTCCTCCCATAATGCAAGCACACAAATGAAGGGATTTTGGCCACGGGCACAAAAAAAAGTCACAATGCAAATGAATTTGATTTTTTTTTTATTTTTTATTTTAATGGCTCATAACACAAACACGTTATAATGTGCTCACATTATGAGCTACCATTTTTATTAAAAAAAAAATCCACAAATTGGCCCCCCATGTTTTTGCACCCGCCCTTGACTATATTTATATATCTAAGTGTGTTATTTCCTTCAGGAGCTCAACTATAATTTGTGTGCTATATATTTATGTGATCGATCTAGATACTTGTGTATGCAATAAATTTTGCTTCTATTTAATGATGTTATTGTGTCTTTTATAGGTCTATTTAATAAAGGGTACTTCAAACAAGTTTTAAATCCTTAAAAAACTCTAAATTTCCAGGGTTTTTCATTTTGTCGATTCTACACCGAGTCTAGGCACTGAGTCCTGATTCGAGTCACCCCAGTCGACTCCAAGCCAATTTTAAGTCTCATAAATATGGTATTGGCCTTGTGTTTGTATATTTTTTCTTGTGTTTGTATTATGTTTGCAATATGTTTGTATTGTGTTATGTATTGTGGTGTTTTGTGTGGTGTTCTTAGCATGTATATTTTGTATTGTCTTGATGCATTACATACATGAATGTTCCCTTATCTTTATGATGTCTTGCTATAGGATCTTGAGTCCTAGGGGATTTTACACACCCCCTAGATTCATTGTCATCATATCCCTTCAACATTTGGACAATCAGCCTCTAGTTTCAGTGTAAGTTCATACTCTCACTAAAGTGGGGGATAAATGTAGCATTGAATAAATTGTCACCCTCGATCATTTCACACTATTTTTTCTCCCTCCTAAGTAATTGGACCCAATTTTACATATAATGTCCTTAATTATGCATTTTGTCACCCATTTGGATATTTACCAAGAAAACCCATTTACAAAATCAAAGAAAAAATTAATATTTTGCTTGAAATACTTTAAACGCTGCAAGATAGGGCCAAGACTAAGTCACCCTAACCTACTTGGTCTCCCTCTTTTACCTCAAAACTTTAATATGTTGGAGTTGGGATTTATTGTTTGAATTTAAAATGTCAAATGTTAGTTATCAAGATCTAATTTTTGGGAACTTAAATTAAATTCCTATAAATACCTAGTCATTTCACCATTTGAAAACTAATTGGAAAATTTTAGAAAAGGAAGAAGAAAGAGATCATTACATTCCACCAAAATACATTTGAATTTTTAGGTCTTCAAGCATATTTTCATATTTTATCAAGTTTCATTCAATGATTAGAGTTTTATGCCAATAGAAGGACATGATGGAATCCAAATTTGGGAAGTGTTATTGGCCATTTTCTACAGCCTAATGACTTGTTTTCAAAGTTTTCTCATCTTTAAGCTTCATTCTACTTGTTTCCAAAGGTGAGGTATCATTATTTTTTAGATTTAATAAAGGTAATTGACTTTCTCTTAGGTAGATCTTATCATTTTCATTTATGAATCCTTCTCTAATGCACTCTAGGAGGGTTTTATCTATTTTAGCTCATTACAAACTTAGATGTAGGATAAGAGCACATAAACTTTTATCAATCTATTTTTTGGCTATTTGTGGAGGTAGCAATACCAGAGCATGGGATTGACTGAGGAAAACTCCTACATAGCCACCCCCCACCATTTCCTTTCTCAATTTATTGTAAGTTTGGATCCAAAGATGGAAAGTAGAAAAGAAGGAAATGGAAGGTGGGCAAAGGGTTAAAGGACTAAATTTTTACATAAAAAAATCAAGTAGGACATAGTCACCCTAAGTGACTTAGTCCTACCAAATAAAATTCAAATTTGTATGATACATGCATAAATAATTTTCTTTCTCAGATCTGCTATCAAAATTTGTTGTTATTGTTTCTTAGTTGTTGAAAAGTTGCAATTACAGATTAGGTCAAATAGTTTAATTCGGTCAATTAAATAAATTCAATTCAAATTAATTTCCAAGGGACAAAAGGATCAAATCAAAGGCTAATTGACTCACCTTCAGAGTTGAAAGTCAATATAATCCCCTTGCTGATTTGTATCCCAAAGTTCTTTCAAAAAGGACTAATGTTAGCGA
The DNA here is from genome assembly GCA_007258455.2 of Sequoia sempervirens. Taxonomy (NCBI): domain Eukaryota; kingdom Viridiplantae; phylum Streptophyta; class Pinopsida; order Cupressales; family Cupressaceae; genus Sequoia; species Sequoia sempervirens. The sequence continues at coordinate 15,953 of VDFB02295064.1, forward strand.
TCTATGCCTTAGACATAGGATCTATTTTTCAATTAAAAAATCATCCATTCTTTGTGATGAAAATTTTTACTTGATCATGATCTTATTGATGTCTTGAGAATCAATGAGCATTCTTCACTATCCATCCTTATTCGGTGCTAGTACTATACATATTGCACAAAGGACTCAAGATATCTCTAATCAATAATTTCTTTGACAACTCCTAAACCTATTTGTTTATTTCCTCATTCTCTAAAAGATTCATCTAATTGACTACCTCATTTCAAAAAACTGGCTCTTGGTACCGATTCCATCTAGTGGCTTATATTTTTCACTAGTGGCAATCCTTCTTGTACATTATCTACACAATGTCAAGAAACTCCTCCAATAGATATTTTTATTTTTGGTATATCTCCATCTTCTTATTTTTTATCTCTTTGAATCAATGTATAACACATGTTATTGTGTCACATACCATCCAAAAATTTCTTTCCATCAACCAAATAAATTCTTGTATTACTACATACCTTTTCTTCCTCCTCCTTTAAGGTCTTGAACTGGAGAACTCCATCCTGCATCAATGAATAATTGTTAGCATGACCATCATGTACTCTAAACTGATGAAACTACCATGAGTTTCCTAAAAATATATTAGAAGTATCCATTGGCATGATGTCACACATCACCTCATCATGGTAATTTCCATTCTTGAGCTTTACTAATAATTGCTAATTGATCAAAGCTATATGGTCCTTCTACAACCATGTAATCACAAATGGATGTGTATGTTTCCTCTTCTCCACCTACAATTTGTTTACCATTTCCTCTGTCGTAAGATCATTAGCGCTTCAACTATCAATGATAATATTATAACATTTGCCTTATTTTTTGCATCTAGTATGGAATAAAATTTTCCTTTGAACTAACTATTTCTCCTCATTCAAAAAGTATTTTCTTGTGATAAGATCTTATCATCTTCTTTCATCTTTAGAATGCTCGAGTTTTACATATTCATCTACATGTGTAACTCAAGCAAATTACCTTAATGTATTATATTTGTCCTTCATTGAATTTATGGAAACTTGTATGCTCAATATCCTTCTCCACATTGGAAATACGTTCCATGGAAGCCTCCTTTTTCATTTCCTCATCCAAATCTTCCTCTTCCTCTTTTTTCACCATTATTTGGTCATTCAAGGATGGTAGGCATTGTCTCCTTTCTAGTTTTTATGGGTTCCAACTTCTTCATTCTTATTTTGATCTTCATTTCAACCTCCATAGGATCTTCAAGCAGTATTTCCAACACAAACTCTTTCTCTTTTCCTACTTTCAAATCATTTGATCAACTTCTCTTCTACCTTCATGAAAAACTAGTAGGAGTCTTATGTAGTAGTCATTGGGAAAAATATTAGCCCCTCTTGGAAACTTCGTCTCAACCCATTGATGTAACAAGCTACTTTCTTCTTGTTGGCCTCAGAATGGCCTATTCTAATTATGACCTTGTAAAAATCCTCCATGTGTTCTTTAAGATACTTAAACCTTTTCTTCACTCTTTATATCTTCTTCAACAACTCTAAATTTCATAATCAAATAGAATAAATTGCTTCTTCATATTATCCACAATTCAATCCCACTTTGTAATCTTTTATTTTCCTCTTCAATTTTTGTTTAGTTGTACCTCCTTCCACCACCAAATTTTGGTGTGACCTTTTAGTTTTGTCTTAGCAAACTTGACCCTCTTAGAATTTTCCACATCTTCACACTCAAAGTACTCCTCCATATCATTGATCCAATCAATCAAGTTTTTTAAATTGATATTTCTAAAATAGGTAGAAACTTCTATTTTGGTTCTTTTTCCAATCTTCTAAATAGCCTTTAACAATATGATACTATACATGGATCTATTGATACTTGTTTATGTTGTTTTGACTATATTTCTTGTTCAACTTTATCTTCACTTTCTTCTAGATTCTTCTAAGGTCTAATCCTATCTTCATATTCTCTTAGAGTACATTATTCTATCTTTAGAGGGCTCTAAAACCCTATTCTATCACAAGATCATTTCTCCCACCATAATTTCTTCATGATTTTTTTTATCACATTCACCTCAAACCCACAATCACATGTCTTAGTGCAATGCTCACATTTGATGGTATGTTTATGAACTCAATAAATCCTCCTTTGATACCACTTGACGAAGGGTTAATTCACACAAAACACAACAAAACAATGTACACATGAAAATATGAATTATTTATTTAAAATATTACTATTTATATAACAAAAATATGAAATAAAATAGAGGAGCAAATACTCAACATATTGCAACTGCAACTTCATTCCCAAGTTTTTAAGAGCCATTTTCCACTCTTTAGCTTCAAATTTGATTTTAATTCATGTCTTCCCTCCTTTTTTATTACTTATCACCATCCCATCATCACTGCACTACTTTGAAATGCTGAAAAATATGTTATAAATAGCCTTGGACACCTCCAAGAAAATTTTGAAATTTGTAACTCTAAACCCAAAAAAATAGCTCAACTATTTGGAGTCATAACTTTTGATCCAAGAACTTGATTGAGTCCATTTTTCATTAAATTGAAGTACTTAGACTACTCTACAATGCTCGGGGCTAGAAAAAGTCACTTGAAGCCTCAAAACTCAGTTTTAATAATGTTTCTAAGATTTTCAATAACATAAATAACTAAAATCTTCAATTTCTTAAATAATCTTGGCTTGAAACTTACCTACAATATGCAATTTACCAATATGAAGCTTTAGGGAAAATTAAATAAGTCCGTACGTGCTCATATGCAAACTTATTAAAAATATGTTAAACCATGATATTTTTAACCCTTTTTAAAATTTTGATAGTTTTAAACTATTCTTTAGGTCTCTAAAGCAAATATGCTTCACAAGTATTAACCCAAAGAAAAGAAAACAAAAAAAAGAAAAGAAAAAAAAAGGGTGATACAAGATTTCTCTTGCACCTTTAAAATGTAAAATTTGAGCTCATGCATTCCAAGGAAAGTAATAGTGGGATCTGTTTGATACCTATTAGTGTGGGTGATGAAAATTAAAAATTACTTGTTGAGGGATATGTATTTAAATACATCTTGCAAAGACATTAGTGGATCGTCAAATGATCAAATATTTATGGACTAGAAATCACAAAAACATTTAAATAATTTATCCTTTTTGTAAGTAAATCAATCATCAATCATCCTATGTTACAATAAACAATAATCAATCTATCATTAATTATCAAGTGTTTCATTATCAAAGCACACACTAAGTAATTTATCTAAGATAGTCACTCACCGACTTACTTTAGCAATCAAAAAGAGAACAATGGTATTCATTGCCACTTATATTGGCGTCCATTGACACCTTCTTAACTCCCTTTCTTTTACTATCAATTCGATCTAAGGGCTTGACTTCTGAATAAGAAAGCATTCCACTTTGAAATCATTGCATAGTAGGCCACACAATGCTCTTTAGCACCACCAAATTTTACCCTACTTCATATATAATTTAGTGAATAGATATTATAGTTTCAAAGATCAAACTTTGTTTAAGATGAAACCACATAAATTTGAATGAAATTATATCTTAAAAATGAGATTGTTATCAGATTATATCCCATAAACGTAATTTCATTTGAACACTCTAATTCTAATTATTTAATTAGAATTTACATTTCTATTTTCAATCATCTTAATATCTTGATTTTGTCTCACTCTAAAATAAAATCTTAATAATAAATCAGAAAGTATATTCGATAACAGATCTTGTTCAAGTAGGGTCGTGTAATAAATCACAAAGTCACTGTAAAACTAAAGAAAAACTAAACTAATACGATTAGTAAAGCACGGTTTGAACACAAAAATCCACCAAATTTGAGAATGTCGACTATGGAAGGGAAAAGAAAATGTCGATTCGTATTTTTTCTTACTTGACTGGACTTTTGTTGTTCACCACTTCAAATTCCACACGTTATTAGAAAAAATGCCTATTTTGTCAAGGGAAGGAAGTGACATGGCTTAACCACCTCCCATGGATCTTGTATAAATGTCGATTCGTAGAACAGTCCAAAACCAAAACATACGCCAATATTTTTCCGTATTTTGTCTTTACTCGACTGGACTTTTGATGTTCGCCGCTTCAAATTCCACACGTTATCAGACTTCCTTAAATTACGGGTCGTTAGTCGTGAATGCATTTTTATTACAGGTCATGAGATGTGAGTCACTGGTCACGTGTCACTTTCATCTCTTTCTTCATTTCTACAGTTCAAGTAGAAGAAAAGCGAAAAAAAAATCAGAAACTTCATAGAAGAAACGCCTATTTTGTCAAGGAAAGGAAGTGGAAGACAACAAGATCACGGTGGAAAGCATGTGGAAAGTTTTCGCTGGCACATGGCGAAGAAGAATTCTTGACTAGGCTGATAGAGACGTAAAGTTATTAAGAAGAATTCTGGCACATGGCGAAGAAGAATTCTCACACGCACTAGAAAAAGTGGGAAAATTAGTTGCAGATAGAGACGTAAAATTATAAAGTGAGGAATCTTTTGTTTTTGCCGGCCACCTGCGGGACAAAGTCTAGGCGGGTAAATGGTTAAGAAGAAAATTGGGGAAAATGGGAGGGAAGGGAGTTTAACTTTACAATACGACTGTCATTCACGGAGGTCATCTTCATCCACGTCAGTTTTAATTTCTATGTATTGTTGACTAGGCTGATAAATTAGTGATATCAAGTTTCCACAATCCATAATGTTCTTTGCAATGGTTTCTGGTTTTGATTGTGTGAGAATTTTTGCATCAAAAGTCTCTTGGCTGATAGCTGTTCTCACACTTACAAGAAAAAGTGCGGAGGTTACAATAGGCAGACGCGTTTATTTCAATGATATTTAAATTTAAAAATAAAAGACAAAGTTGCGGAAAATTAGCCAATAACTATTAACTATTAACAAGTAGAATTTAAGCTGTGATAGCTGTGATTATAAGTTTTAATTAGAGTGTTTTCAAATGTGACGGGTAGTTTAAGTGTTAGGTAATTATGAATGGGACCACACATTAGAGTCCTGATTGGAAATTGCATTGGAAAATGGGATTATTAAAATTAAGGCGCTGTGAAGAATGGATTAGAAAGTAAAGGTCTCACAATAAAGTGGTAGTCATGTGAAAAAAATCATCATAGCTATATGAAGAATGGATTGAAGAGTAGGATCGTCACAATAAAGTAGTTATATGAAGAATGGATTGAAGAATGAGACATCAAAATAAAGTAGTTGAGTTGTGTGAAGAATGGAATGGAGAATGAGACCATCACAATGAAGTAGAGTCACTGGAAGAGTGGATTGGAGAGTGGGACAATAAAGTAGTTATATGAAGAATGGATTGAAGAATGAGACATCAAAATAAAGTAGTTGAGTTGTGTGAAGAATGGAATGGAGAATGAGACCATCACAATGAAGTAGAGTCACTGGAAGAGTGGATTGGAGAGTGGGAC